>CAWUFW010016953.1:0-285393 GCA_963921515.1 Calotriton arnoldi | reverse complement strand
CCTGGGTACCTGGTTGGCAGGAGCCCAGGGCACACTCAGTCAAAGTACATCAGCCATTCAGCAAAAAGTGGGGGCATACCATGTAAGAAAGATGGCACTTTCTCACAATTATGGAGTAAAACATAAGACCACGGCTCTAAAATTCACTCTGTACTAACTGACCAAACCTCGGTACACCTTAACAGATGGCCGGGCTATTAGATAATAAACAGATGATCAGATGCGTGTTAAGTCTGAATAAGGTCATACTATCACCAACTGACAAATATGGATTAGCCGTTAAATGTGATCATTATCTGCACATAACCTGTACATTACTAATCGGCATGTGTAACACATGCTGATACGAACATTTGAGTTCAATACTGTAGGAAGCTGGGTTTCTGTTGCAGAATCCCCTCCCCCCCCACACACACACACACACACTTTTTGCCAGACTACCCGATGCACTTTGACTTGATGTGCCCTGGGTCCCTGCCAATCAGGTTTCCAGGGCCTGTGTTCTTTCCCAAAACTGTACCTTGTACCCCCAATTGGCACCTCTGTGGCGACATGTCAGTCCCTTGTAAAAGGTACCATGGGTACCAAGGTCACTGTGGCCAGGGAAGGCATCTAAGGGCCGCAGCACTTATTGTGCCACACTTAGAGGCCCTGTACCTACACACACTGCAGGCTGCATGTTCTGGTGCAGAACACAGTGAAGAGTCAACATGGCACACATCCCTGTGTAAAACAAATGGGTCCCTGACAACAGTGAAGAATAAATCACAGGTTTAAACGATCTTAGCTAATGCTAGTGGTTATCAAGCTAACAATTTAGGAAGACATTGCAATTGTACAGTATCATGGAGTCAAACATATAAAAATCAAAAAAAGAAAAACATGTGTTTGCATTGGATATTTATTAAATACAATTATATAAACAATAATATAAAAACATTTCATTAAAAATACATAATATTGGGAAAACAGTTGACAACAGTTGCTCTGTTCAAAAGAAACTGCCAAGACAGACTGAACCTGCTGCGGACAAATAAACTCGACACCTGGAACCACCACTGCACCCGTCACCTACGGCCTGTGAGAAAGTGCCCTCTTTCTGCATGGTAGCCCCCACTTTTTGCTAAACTGCTGATGTGCTTTGACTGAGTGTGCCCTGGGCTCCTGCAAATCAGGTACCCAGGGCCTATGTTCTTTCCCTAAATCTACATTGAAACCAAAACCCAATTGGCATCTCTGGCCACAGGTCAGCCCCTGCTAAATGGTACCACAGGTACACAGGGCACTGTGACCAGGGAAGACCTCTAAGGGCTGCAGCACTTATTGTGCCACCCTTAGAGGTCCTGTACCATTACACTCACACACTGCATTTGCAGGCTGCGTGTCTTGGTGCAGAACAAAGTGAAGAGTCGACATGGCACACATCCCTGGGTGCAATGCCTACAACCCACTGCCCTGGCATTGATCAGTCAACCCTCTAGCTTGGTGCACTATACCAGTGGTGAGGGTACAGGTGCATGAGCCCTGTACCCCTACAGTGTCCAAGTCCATTCTTAGACATTGTAAGTGCAGTGCTGTATTAAGAGTATATGGTGCTGGGAGTTTGTCATTACGAACTCCACAGCATCACAATGGCTACTCTGAAAACTGAAAAGTTTGGTATCAAACTTCTCAGCACATTAAACTCACACTGATGCCAGTGTGGGATTTAAAGAAAAATGCACACAGAGGGCATCTTAGAGATGCCCCCTGAAAACTAACCCACCACTAGTGTCCAGGCTGAGTGGCTGCTTTTAGCTGCCACCACCAGACATGTTTCTGCAACCCTGGGTCGAGAGCCTGCTGCTCTCGGGGGCCTGAAACAATGCACATCCTGGGACGAGGTGCCAAGCCGCCTCTCCCAGGATGGACAGGGTTCACGAAGGGGAAGCTTCAAAGGCTTGCCGCCTTTGTGAGCTTCCCCAGGCTACTTGCTGCTTTCAGCAACTGGTCCCCACTGGTTCTGACCCCCACTTTGGGCGGGAGAACCGGCGGGAAAAACAAGTGAGGAAGAGAGGTGTGCCCACCTCTGCCAACTCCACCCCTCAGGTGGGGGAGGCGAGGTGAAGCACAACTCAGTCCCCGCCATCTTTCAGATGGGGGGACTCAGCCAACCAGGGAAAGGCTTATGCACCCCTCCCACTGGAGGGTGGTATAATAGGGGGTTGTACCCACCCCAGGGAAGGGACCGATTGGTCCCAACCTTTTTACCTACCTGTAACGCCACTAAATCTAGTATTTAGGGGCACCCCTGAACCTTGCTTCCTCAGACTAGAAACTACAAGAAACAAAGAAGAAGAAGGACCGAACAGCCGTGCTGAAGCTAACAAGAGGAGGACGCCCACTGACTTGGCCCCAGCCCTACCGGCCTGTCCCCACCTCGAACCTGCTCCAGCGAAGCCAGCAACCTCGAGAAACCCAGAGGACCTGCCGCCCTTCAATTCCAAAGACACTGTCTCCCGTGAACACCGGATTTGTTCAAACAACATACTCCACCTCCGCAAGGATCCGCGGGTCTGCAACACTCTGCAACCGACGCCCAAGGCCCAAGTTCGAGTGGCCCGACACCAAGAGGAGGTCTCCCCCCCGGCAATCCTGACCCGAGATCTGGTGACCCCTGACCTGCCTCAAGCCTCCAGCCGACATGCAGCCTCAAACCGGAAGGTCCACCCAACCGCGACCAGGATCTGGTAAGAAGAGTCGACACCAAAAGGCACCCCCTGCACCCGACGCCCCATGGCCTTGGGTGGCCCAACCAACGGTGCCTAACCAACCCCCACGATCCCAACTCACCTCTCCAAGTGGTGGTCGCACCCAGAAGACCTTCGTCCCCGAGCCTGCAGTGCTTTTGCAAACCGGAGACTCCCCATTGAAAGCTACAGGGCTTCCGACGCCAAAACAGCACTCTGCACCCGGCCACCCCAGTGCCGCTGAGTTTGCATCTTTTGTGCTGGCCTAAACCCCCCTTTGCCCTGAGCTTAAGTCCAGGAGCTTTGCTACCACAACCCAGTGGCCTGCTCGTCAGCAGCCACCAACCGGAGGCCCCCAATCCCCCATTGGATAACATTGGCCCTCAGCACTCTGCACCCAGCCGCCCTAGTGCCGCTGAGGGTGTAACAAGAGTGCATCCTGGACCCTGGGGGAGCCCTGAGTTTAACTCCAGAACACCAACTCCCACAACAAAGTAATTACCTTTAAACCAATAACACTATTTTCCTCCATAGGATAACATTGACTGTTTTGCTGTGAAAAGTTTCTAAGTGTGGAGTTGGAAAACCTAAAGAAATTCTTTAAAATTGTACTAACAAAAACGATTTTACTTACCTGTTTACAGGAAATGTCCCAGTGTAGTATTCAGGTATACTACAGTGTGTGAGAAAAGTACTCTCAAAAGTAACTTACCTGTAATTTTACTAAAAATACTATACAAAGATATGTACTGTATTCTGAAAAGCATTGCATTATCAGTAACACTACTGTAATCAAAATAAAGTACATTTGCAAACTGCATTATTACTGTAAAGTATTTATTGCTTACCTGTGCCAGGCTTGCTTGGTTTTAGAAAATAAAATAACTAAAACAATATTTTTACACAAAAACAAATGGTCTGAAGTTCAGTCTTTGACTGTGTGAATTCATTTGCTGATTGAGTCTGTACAACAAATGCTTAACACTGTCCTCTGATAAAGCTTTACTGCTCGATCACACTACCACAAATAGAGAATGAGGTGCAATCTACTTTACCTCTGCCTACCTTTTGGGTTCCACTGGACTCTGTGCACACTATACCTCACTTTGGTATAGTATATACAGAGCCAGCTTCCTACACGGCCCTACAGTTCGAGTGGCCCACTGGTCCCAGCGAGGTCCCCCAGCGCTCCAGAGTCCGAGTTCACCGTGGGTTGACCCCTCCAGGACTCCCCGGCTTCGCCTGCGGCCTCTGCACGAAGACCCCCCCCCCAACCGCGAGTGGCCCTGTAAGGTGAAATCCAACATCAAAAGACACCCCTGCATCCAACCGCTCTGGAGAAGAGAATCCGAGGTGCACCTACGTCCATGAGCCCTCCAACTTACATGTCCAGCTGTTGGTTCCTCCCAGAAGTCTTCCTGGACCGAGCCTGCAGCCAAAATCGGCAACTCCCACTGAAAACAACATGGCACCCGACGCCAAAACAGCACCCTGTACCCGGCCTCCCCAGTGCCGATGTGGGTGCACCTCGTGTGCTAAACTGGATCCCCCTTTGCCCTGAGCTTAAGTCCAGGAGCTTTGCTCCCACAACCTTGTGGCCTGCTCATGAGCAGCCACCAACCGGAGGCTGCCTATCCCCCATTGGATAACATTGGGCCTCAGCACTCTGCACCCGGCCGCCCTAGTGCCGCTGAGGGTGTAACAAGAGTGCATCCTTGACCCTGGGGGACCCCCTGAGTCTAACCCCAGAACACCAACTCCCACAACAAAGTACTTACCGTTAAACCGATAACTTCATTCCCTCCCATAGGAATGCATTGTCGGCTTTTCCTTGAAAATTCTTTTAACCCTTTCAGTGCTCATGACGGAATAGTTCCGTCATGAGCACAAGTTCCAGTGTGCTCATGACGGAACCATTCCGTCATGAGCACATGCTCAGAAAATCCCTCTGCTGCAGACAGCAGAGGGATTTCCCATTTTTTTTTTTTGCCTGGGGAGGTGGGGGAAGAGTTTCCCCAACCTCCCCAGGCCTCTTTTTAAATTTCGTTGCAATGACGATGGCGCGCATGGCGCGCCATCGTCATTGCAACGAAAACGAAATAGAAACTTAGTTTCAGTGCTCGTGGGGCTATCTCGGCCCCCCGAGCACCGAAAAAGATGGGAGAGGTATCGTTGGAAAGGGGAGATTCCCCCCCGAGCACCGAAAAAGATGGGAGAGGTATCGTTGGAATGGGGAGAATCTCCCCTTTTCAATGGTACCCTTCCCTAGTGGATCCCTGCTTGGGGATCACCCCAGGGGGGCGACCCCAAGCAGAGATCCACCCACTAGACACCAGGGAGGGGGGAGCGGCCCCTTGGGCAAGGACCTTTGCTCCCCCCATATTTGTTTGGGAACCACAGTCTTTCTGCCCCCCCCCCCCACCCCGAGTGAGGCCCAAGTACCCGCGACAGGCAAGGGCCCAAAACATTTTGTGATAGGCAATTTTGATTTCGCCTCAATATGTTCTGGGCCCTTGCCTGTCGCGGGTACTTGGGCCTCCCACACGAGTGAGGCACCATTTTTATCGGGAGACCTAGGGGAACGCTGGGTGGTAGGAAATTTGTGTCAGCCCGGTGATGCCACAACTTTCCCACACAAAAAAGTGTGGAAAAAGTGATTTTTTTCAGCTAAATTTGAGGTTTGCAGGGGATTCTGGGTAAGAAAACGTTGGGGGATCCACGCAAGCCATACCTCCCTGGAACCCCCGGGTGTCTAGTTTCCAGAAATGTGTGGGTTTGGTAGGTTTCCCTAGCTGGCCGCCGAGCACGGGGCCAAAAACCCAGGTGACCCCCCCCCCCTTGCAAAACCAGGTCGTTTCGTGATAGGCAATTTTGATGTCGCCTCAATACGTTTTGGGCCCTTGCCTCTCGCGGGTACTTGGGCCTCCCACACGAGTGAGGCACCATTTTTATCGGGAGACCTAGGGGAACGCTGGGTGGTAGGAAATTTGCGTCAGCCCGGTGATGCCACAACTTTCCCACACAAAAATGTGTGGAAAAAGTGATTTTTTTTCAGCTAAATTTGAGGTTTGCAGGAGATTCTGGGTAAGAAAACGTTGAGGGGGTCCACACAAGCCATACCTCCCAGGCATCCCCCGGTTGTCTAGTTTTCAAAAATGTATAGGTTTGCTAGGTTTCCCTAGGTGCCGGCAGAGCTAGGGTTCAAAAACTACAGCTAGGCACTTTGCAAAAAAAGGGTCATTTTTCACTGTGAAAATGTGGTGTGTCCACCTTGCGTTTTGGGCCGTTTCCTGTTGCGGACACTAGGCCTACCCCCACAAGTGAGGTACCATTTTTCTCGGAAGACTTTGGGGAACGCGGGGTGGGTGGAATGTTGTGGATCCACGCAGATTCCAGAGCTTTCCACCACAGAAATGTGAGGAAAATGTGTTTTTTTGGACAATTTTTTAGGTTTGCAAGGGATTCTGGGTAACAGAACCTGGTGAGAGCCAGTCAAGTCACCCTATCCTGGATTCCCCTGGGTGTCTAGTTTTCAAAAATGTATAGGTTTGCTAGGTTTCCCTAGGTGCCGGCAGAGCTAGGGTTCAAAAACTACAGCTAGGCACATTGCAAACAAGCATTTGCAATGCAATAGGTCTCGCATTATTAAAGTTTGAGCTATTGGTGTTGCATTATTTAGCAATGGAGCTGAGGTATCTATATATGTCTGGGAAGGGGTCCAGCGTTGAGGCAAGCGAAGAAGAAAGGCGTGTTAGCGGAGAAGGGAGAAACATTCCGCAGTCGCCCCGCTGCCCGGACTCCTCAGTCTGGGAAAGATATTAATCCCGGCGCCTTGGTCAGACAAAGGAGCGGAGGAGGCGACGGGGGATGAAACGACGGACCATGGGCTGTGAAAAAAGGCAAATTTAAAAACAGCTGGCTTTCCAAAGGAGGGGAGATGGATGTCTAACTGGCAGCAAAACACGGTGGAGTGAAGGTAAACAGAGCGTTACAAAAAAGCCAATGGTGCGTGTTTATCATTTCCTCCACATGTTAGGATGACAACGTGTCCACATAGTGGAATGTCTACGTTTATATCACAGAGAACCAGTGGCAAAAAAATGTCTACTGTGATAAACCATGGAGAGATGAAATTGTTTCTTGGCTTCCCGACTTGTTCATGAAGTGTGATCCTCGGCAACACTCGTTGTCTTCCTGTGTAACCAGTAGCCTCTTCTATCAAAACAGGGAGTGCATTCTCACAGGTTATCCATCCCACCTGCTCACGGTGTTACGTGCTATATAAACCGATCACTTGTACTGTGCTAAATATATGTCATAGTTTATACTTTGAGGAATGCGTGTGCATTTTAGGACCCTTGCTTTTCCATAAAGTTGAACTGATTTTAAAATATGTACGAACTACACCGGTACAGAATTCGGGAGTATAATTTACTGAAAAAGTTTAGTCGCAGTACAGTGGTCTAACAAATGTTTTGTTTATGTATAATGCCATTTAAAAACAAGCACGGAATCGAAACCTGTGGTGCGCGCGCACCACAGAGGAGCCAAACGCGGTAATCGAAACCAGTGGTGCGCGCGCACCACAGAGGAGCGGGGGGGCGAGGGAGCCTGTCGTCTGTGCCGCGCGCTGATGCGCGTCCTAGACACGGATGGGAATGGGCGGAGCAAAGGCGGGACATGCGCCCGCCTTTGCCCAATTGCGTGCCGTTTTTTTTTTTTTAAAAAGCACGCTACAGCCAATGCCAGCCTGCGAAAGCAAAACCACACGCACGAGCGTGTGGTTAGCTTTCTGAAGCCCATACAAGAGGTCTCGCGCTGCGCGAGCAGCGCTGCGCACTGCAACGCTAGGCGCAATACCTAAAAAAGGGTCATTTTTCATTGTGAAAATGTCGTGTGTCCACGTTGCGTTTGGAGCCGTTTCCTGTCGTGGGCACATGGCCTACCCACAGAAGTGAGGTACCATTTTTATCGGGAGACTTAGGGTAACAGAATTGTAGAGCAACTGTTATTACCTATTGACTTTCGATGCATTTCTGCCTTCCAAATGAAAGACAGTGTAAAAAATAAGTCATTTTGAAAAATGACCTATAATTCTCATGCTAGTATGGGTACTCCCAATTTCGGAAATGTGCAAATATCTACTGTTTCTAAAATCTACATTTTGTTCCCATTTCAGAAATACATAGGTGTTTTTCATACCGATTTTTCCATGTATACATTTTCCCAAATGAATTGCTATATACCCGGTACATAATAAAAAAACATTGCAAGATGCTGCTCAGTTATTGGCTCTGGGTTCGTCGGGTTCTTGGTGAACCTACAAGTCCTATATATCCCCACAACCAGAAAGGTCTAGCGGATGTAATGGTATATTGCTTTCAAACAACTGTCATAATTAGAAGAAGTTACAGGTGAAAACGTTGACACAAATGGCTGTTTTTTTCAACTAATTTTCAATTTTTCCTATATTTAACTGTTAGTTTCTATGAAGAAACCTTGAAAGATCTACACAAATGACCCCTTGCTGAATTCAGAATTTTGTCTACTTTTCTAAAATGTATAGCTTTCCAGGATCCATTATTGCTTTCATACCCATTTCTACCATTAACTGGAAAGAGGTTGAAAGCACAAAAAATAGCAAAAATAGGCTATGTCCCAGACAAATGCCAAAACTGTGTAAAAAATGTTGGTTTTCTGACAAAAGTCTGCTTGTCCATGAAAGCTGGGAAGATGGTGATTTCAGCACCACAACCCCTTTTTTGATACCATTTGCAGGGAAAAAACCAGACGCTTTCATCTGTAGCCCTTTTTTCCCCCATTTCCCCCCCCCCCCAAAAAAAAAATGCTGTATATTGGCTAATTTCTGGGTCCCCTCAAGGGAAATCCACAAACCCTGGGTACCTTTAGAATCCCCATGATGTTGGAAAAAAAGGACGCAAATTTGGCGTGGATACCTTATGTGGTCAAAAAGTTACAGGGGCCTAAGCGCGAACGACCCCAAATAGCCAAAAAAAGGCTTAGCACAGGGGGGAAAAGGCCTAGCAGCGAAGGGGTTAAGTGTGGAGTTGGTTTGTATGAAACATTGAAAAACTGCATATCTGTAAAAACTGAATTACTTTTTGTCTAGGAAATGTCTGTGATATATCTAGACATATCACATTGATTAGCAAGTAATCTAAAAAGTAATGTGCACAGTAATTTGTAAAGTAACTAAAAAGTAATTTCAAACTGTTGACTTACCTGTAATTCAACCAACTGCATTTGAACCTGCATTCAACTGTAAATAACTGCATAAGAATTTGCAAAGTATTATTTCACTTACCTGCACCAGGCTTGGCTTGGCTCTAGAAATAAAATAACTAAATAATATTTTTTTTTATACAAACAAATTGGTCCGAGTTCAGTCGGAGTGTGTGACCTCATTTGCTGCCAGAGTGTGTACAACAAATGCTTAACACTACCCTCGGATAAAGCCTTACTGCTCGCCCGCACTACCACAAATAGAGAGTAAGGTATTATCTACTTTTACCTCTGCTCAGAGTCCAGTGGATCCCCAAAGGTAGGCACACTATACCTCACTTCGGTATAGCATATACAAATAGCTTTCTACAAATACTGAAAATGACGCTCAGTTTTTGTTAGCCATCTTAGACAAGGACTCTTATTGCTTGTCCCTTCTTTAACAAATATGGTGCTCACACAATACGCCGACAACCACCAGCACAGATTAGTTACGAGGGATTTGACCCTGGGCATGACAACACCATGAACTAACTATGTAAGTAATATAAAATGCGTTTATATTTGGCACTGTCACTTGTACTCATAACGCGCATAAGAACTGCCAATATTACAACACGATCATGATGAGGATTAACGAATTTGGAACTCTCTCAGACAACCTAATCTCACGCACAGTTTTAAAAAAATTCTCATTAGGGATTCACCCAATTATACATGTGTAACCGTGGTCGCACTACTACTTTGACTAACTCGACGCGGTCCATCTTTCTTACTGCGCTTGCGATTAACTGCCAGAGCCACCTTTTTTCGAGGTCTAAGCACAACACAAGACCCAAAGAGCTGATTTTAAACACCTAGATCTCCAGGGTAACTATTAACCTTCAAAAAATCTAGCTGTATACAAACAAAACACCAAAAGGCGGTACATGTTATGTTTCTCAGACCTCGCTTGTTCAATTAGACTGGTATTCATTCTCTGATAATCATGTTACTCTAACCTAGAGCTACCCCCCAAACTACATCATTATGCTTTTTTTCTAGCTAGAAAAATATTTCCAGTTCGACTTTCCTGCTGAATATAACCGCTGAATGACACTATGTGCAACGTTTGAGAACTAAGATGTGTTAAATATTACAAGAGGTATTCGGTCTAGTCATGACTTGTTTAGAAAAATATTACTCTTAAAATACATCTTTGTTTTAAATAACTTATTAACCCACATAAGCACGCTAAGGCATGGACAATTGATCTTGGTCATACATTTAGATACAGGCACCTAGCATAAGAAACTGTTCGCCGCAACAAGCCAAACACACTGTGCATGGAGTAGATGTTCAAAGCTCCCCCCGTCTGACACATTACGTGTCTATAATGCCTATCCATACTGAAACCAGCACTGCCTGCACACCTTTCCCCATCACAAACGAACAACTAACTATGTTTAAGTACCCTGAGACCAAACATGATTGATCCAAACTCCTCTGGCACCAATGTGTCACACTAACATCACGGGCAATGCATCTTTCCGTTTGATATCAATTCAGCATTATGTTGGGAATATCTTAGTGCGTTTGAGGATTTCATTCACAGTGCATCTGGTGGAGGCTATATTTGGTTTTAATGGAATTCCATGATTTATGATAGCCATCATATCTTTGCAGCCTTGAGAAAGCCCCGGGCCAATAGGGGGTGAAACACGTGTCGGCTGCCAAAAAACCTGTTGAGATATACTATAAATATGATGAAAATCTTGATCTGAGAATTAAAAGAGAAACACCACAAATGAAACCGGGCTCAATACGTCTCTTTGCATGCCACATCTGCATGATGGAATAAACAAGCAAAAAAAAATAAAAAATCTCTAAAACAGGAGGATGCACTCAACCTTTTTACAAATAAAGTTTTCTTGTTTGCGAAGAGAGAGAGGAATAAGGTTGTAGCATTTGGATACATGGTCAGAGAACACAAGGAGATGATGGACGGAGTGCTGAAACTTTTCAAACACTCACCCCCAGTCACAGATCTGGGTTGAATCCATCATCATTCTTTAGCTCACTTTGCCACCCCAGTTCAGACACAGCTATATGCAAACAAAGTCTTGACCCTGTGCCTCATGGGAACAGTCCAGCCCGAACTGCCAAGCCAGGTCTTCCCTGGACCGGAAACAAGCATCCTGGGACCGGTTTCGGGCTAACAGCCCTCATCAGCCAGGCTAGCTTGAATCCAGTGGCAAAGTGAACAAGGGACCCACGTGTGGGCATACCCTGCCAACTTAGGGCGAACAAAGCAAACACATGGAGATGATGGGCGGAGTGCTGAAACTTTTCAAACACTCACCCCCAGTCTCTTACATGGTAAGAGAAGAAATAGTTTACTGCTGGGATTTCCGAAACGCAAAAAGAGATCAAGACTTGGTACAACATGTTGGGCTTGGAAGACACTGCACCGTAGAGTTGGCAGGCAGATTTTATATTTGCCAGCGTTGAAGTTGGCATCAAACCCTTTACCACCCCCCAACAATGGAGTACACTGTGTGAAACACCCTATCCAGGATGGCCCTGTCGCAGAAGGGCCATTTATACCAAAATGTGAAGTTACTTTCACTGGACCATTTCCGCTCCAAGGGAGCTGTCACCTTATTAAATAACTTTATATATGCACAATTGCACAATACTGCTAAGGACAAAATACCAGACTTCCCACATAAACCATCTGACTTCTCCTGACTGGCACAACTAATTTGGTCTGATATTACCAGATGGGTCTTCAAGTTATACATTAGCATAACTCAATACAGACTCAATGGCTCCAATCAGGCTAGAGTGGCGAAGGAGGCAGACCTCAGGGAGACTCTGTCGGACATCAACTGGACATTCTGCTGCAAACAAATGGTGTATCTCCATGAACTATAGACACAAGATGATGCATTACACATTTCTATATAGGGCATACATAACACCATCCTGACAAAACAGAATAGAACCTGCACACACTCAAAGATGATCCCCCGTGGGTGGGACCATGCAGCTTTATCTTTTTCTTTTTTAAACAATTGGCCAGGGAAGGATCGTTCATACACGCCTACTGGCTAGACATCCTACAAATAGCTGGGGATAGGACAGCACAGCATGTAGAGGCGGACACTCGTGCTGCCCTGCTAGGGTATGTGAAGGACGTTCAATCAACTATGAAACCCTCACTGCAGTATCTCTCCTATTCACTACGAGGAGAGTGGCTATGAACCGGGGAAGATCAGGGTACCCACAAGGGCAGACTGCCTGAAAGATATGGGGATACCTAATGATCGAATCGAAACATGCCCTAATGCAACCTCCCACTTCAAGGCATAAAGATATCTGGGGTACTTAGAGAGCATACCTTGTCGGTACACCACTGGAGGAAAATGAGGACTCAGACAGACACCTACGTGAAGTTATTTTCCCCCTACTGCTATTTGCACCCTTCGCATTATTCTGTCATCTGCCCCGCCCAAGGGGCAGATAGATTGATAAATGGGCTCAATGCTTTGCTGTAGCTATGGTGCGTCACTGAGCAGTATGGATGTTAAATACTGTAGGAAAGTGCCTCTTTTTGACATGGTCACTCCCCACGTTTTGCATGGTAAATGATGTGATTTCAACTGAAAGTGCACTGGGCTCCTGCTAACCTGGTTCCCAGTGCCAGAGCTCTTTCCCAAAACTGTACAATTGATCCTCCATTTGGCAAAATCCTCTGCAAGTCCCTAGTAAATGGTACAGTAGGAAGCTGGCTCTGCATATGGTATACCACTAGATGGTTATACCGTGCACAGAGTCCAGAGATTTCCTAGAAGTGTACAGGGCTCAATGTAAACCCAAAGTGCTTTATTAGTGGTAGTGTGGGAGAGCAGCCTTAGGCCTAACACAGAGTAGTGTTAGACATTTATTACACACATAGACCAATAAGGGACACGGCATGAAATGGAGCCAGACCAATTTTAGGACAAGCATTGGAAATTAAATAGGTCTCGCATTTGTTGGATTTGGAGCTATTGGCATTATAAAATGCCGTTGTGTGTCTTTTTCTATAGTACACCTGCAATGGTGCCGTAGCGCTGGGAGTGAAAATGGCAGTTCCGATTCCATGTTAAAGCAAGCAGTGTTGTGAGGGTGCAGTACCACAGGCTGTCACTAGGTGTCCCTTGGGATCTCTTTTGGCCACATATGGTACTGCACCCTGCAACATGGCTAGGCAAAGGCTATGGCGCAGCGGTGAGAGCTGCCGACTGGTGAGCTAAGGATCGGTCTTAGAGTCTGGTGTCCGCTCAACATCCTGTGATAATGGGCTGATTGTTTTATTTCCCCCAAGCCCATGGCTAGGTGCGCTGTATAATTAAAAGTGTTTAATATAAAATAACATAAGAATTCAATGCAGCGATCTCGAGCTCGGGCAAGCAGTGTCATGTACGGGAGTGGGGGCAGACAGCAAAAGGATATTAAATGAGGGCACTGAATTGCAAATGCATAAAGTAACCAAAAAACAAAATAACGAGCAAAACAGCAGTGGCTGGGGCCTGCGAGCAGTGTTGTGTTAGGGGTGAAGGGGAGGCACGGGGAGATAAAGGGATGGCAGCAAATGAAGCGACCGAAGTTTCATTGCACAAGTAAACAGAACAGTTAAGGCAAAGAGGCAGGCCAACAAAAAAACAAAAAAAGAGTTCCAAGTATAAATAACCTGAACATTAAGAACACAAAAGGGGCAGTCCTCATGGGAGGACGAAAAATTCCAAAAGGAGGGACTACTAAGTGTATTCACCAATGAAATGCCAGCATTTCTAAAATACAGCAACAGGAACCAATGAAAAAGATGGGCGTTTTATCATGCCCATTTTCTAGATACAGCATGTCTTGAAGAGACAGCCCAAGTGCTGCCAAGGAGAGATGTAAAATAAGCTTTGTTTGAGTTTTATTTTAAGACAAAGATCTTTGCAAAAAGGTAAGAACATTTATCCAGAAAAAAAAAATGTAGTCTTTTAAAAGTCAACAGTGAAATGTTCTCAGTTCAATGTTATCCTATCGAAGAAAACAAAAATGCAGTTTTACGGGCAAGTACCCCACTTACAGTTCCAATCTTCAGGGGTTAAGGTCAGCAGAGGGCAAGGTTCAGGTAAGCACAAGGTCTGCACCACCAGCGGCACAGGGGCGGCCGGGTGAAGCGGTCAAAATCGGTGATAGGCCCAATGCGTTTCAATGGAAACTGGGGGCGCTTGGAGCTACACTGCTTGCAGGTAGGTACATCGGTTGCAGGGGCCAAGCTTTGGGGGTTACAGAAAGCACGGGAGGCTACAAAGCACCACCAAACAAACCACCAGCAGCACAGGGGTGGCCGGGTGCAGCTCTGCTGTCCACGGGAGATCTTGGTCTTTGTCGAAGACAGGCAGTCCTCCCAAGGCTTTGGAGGTCGCTGAGCTGCTGGACGGGTCGTCTTTTGGCGCAGTATTGTAGAGGGCTGGGGCCAAGTCAGTTGGTGTCTGTAGTCTTCTCTGCTGGTGCGACGCTGTAGTGTCTGGCTCTTCTTTGGTCATCAGGAATCGGATTTCAGGGTCTGGGGGTGCCACCTAAAAATACTAGATTTAGGGGTGTTACAGGGGAGTAACAGGTAAAGACCAACAGGTCTCTCACCTGGGGTGTCTACACCCACTATTATGCCACCCTCCTGTAGGAAGGGGGTATTGCCTTAGCACTGATTGGATAAGTCCCATCATCTTCAAGATGGTGGGCACTGAAAAATGTGCTTCACTTCGCCTCTTGCACCTGAGGGGTGGAGTTTGCAAAGGGGGGCACACCTCCAACTCTTACTAAGTTTTCCCGTTGGTTCTCACGCCAAAAGTGGGTGGTTGAACCGGGGGTTGCCATCTGCTGCTAGCAGCAGAGGTTGGGGGTCGCATTACAAAGGTGGCAAAGCCTTTGAAGCTTCCCTCTCGAGCACTGCACTCATCCTGGGGGAGGAGGTGTAACACCTCCGCCCAGGATGTGCTTTGTTTCTGGCCTCGGAGAGCCAGGGGCTCTCAACCAAGGGGTCCAGAAACAGGTCTGTTGGTGGCAGGATGCCTATAGCCAGTCTGTGACCACACCAGGGTTGGTAGGTTTTCAAGGGTGTGGGTTTGAGAGAAGTTGTTTGGTATATTACACTCCTGGGTTCAGTAAAGCCATCATGGTGCTGAGAGACTCGAGTTGTCGAGTTTTCAGCCCATGTACTCTCTATGGCTTTACTGGCACTTACAATATTAAGAATAGACTTAAATATTGTAGGGGCCTATCTACTCAGGCAGATATGCCTACACCGGAGATATAGTGCACCCTGCCTTAGGGCTTTTAAGGCCTGCTAGAGGGGTGACTTACTTATACCTTAGACAGTGCTGCTTGGCATGGCACACATGATTGGACTTTTTTTTTTTTGCACCAAGGCATGCAGGCTGCAGTGGCAGTTTTGCATGGCCTTGGTGAGGGGTCCCTAGGGGACTCTCTTCACTACCAATGCCCTAGGTACCAGGGTACCATTTACTATGAACTTCCAGGGGGGTCTTAAGTGCCAATCGTGGTACAGTTTTAGGGAAGGAGCTCTGGCACAGGGGACCTGTTTGGAAGGGACCCTGTGCTCTTTCAATCGAAACCACATTTTCCAGGCAAAAAGTGTGAGGCTAACCATGTCAAAAGAGGCACTTTCTCACATACGCCAAGACGCGCAGCCTGCAACGGAAGTCTTGCATGTACTTGGTGAGAGGACCCTTAGGGTGGCACAATTTGTGCTGCAGCCCTTAGGAACCCTCTTTAGTAACTCAGGCCCCAAGTACCATTTACTAGAGACTCAGAGGGTGGTAAAGGTTTTGCCAAATGGGGAAACAATTGTACAGTTTTGGGAAAGAGCTCCGGCACTGGGGACCTGGTTAGCAGGAACCCAGTGCACTTTCAGTCAAAATCAGATCATTTACCAAGCAGAAGGGGGGGGGGGGCGGGCAGAGGGCTACAAAAAAAACCCAGTTTCCTACAATTCCCACACCCTATGTGTCTGCTGCTCTTTTTTATAATTGCATGATTGATAGAAAACTTATCTAGCTGAATTAATCTAGATGGGTATGTTGCTACCTAATTGTTAGAAATGGGGGTCTCTAGTTGGCAATGGCTGGCCACTGTCCAAGTAGGGACCCTTCTTCCTAAGTCAGAGTACGAGGGCTACCCTCCTTGATACCCCTGCTTAACCCTGTGGTAACGTAGCACGAGCAGGTAGGCTTATCTCAGAGGCAGGGTGTGAAGCATTTATGACCATACACAGTAACACAGTGAGGAACACTACAGAGGGACACCACACAAGTAGTTATAAAAAATAAGTATCTTTATATAAAGGCAGATTTATCACAAGACCAATAACTGTAAAAGCCACAATACTGTCAAAAATAGGATAGCTGTTGAAGGGCTGTCAAAGATAGTTCAAAGGTTGCAAGAATAAGGTTCAAATTCAAGGCAGGGGTCTTTGCGCCCCTTTCTCGTTCAGAGGTTGCAAAAATAAGGTTCAAATTCAAGGCAGGGGTCTTTGCGCCCCTTTCTCGTTCAGAGGTTGCAAAAATAAGGTTCAAATTCAAGGCAGTGGTCTCTGCGACCCTTTCTCTCATAAGACTGTCAAAAATAGGATGGCTGTTGAAGGACTGTCAAAAAATAGTTCAAAGGTTGCAAAAATAAGGTTCAAATTCAAAGCAGTGGTCTCTGCGACCCTTTCTCTCACAAAATACCTGGGTTTAGTAGCAAAACCAACAAAATGTCGCAAAGAAGTGGTAGCGATGATTCTCGGCACGCGAGGCCGGCGATGCGTTGAAATCCTTGCCACAAGGGAGGATGATGCGCCGATCTGCGTGATGCGTGCGGAGACAATGCGACCAACTTCTGCACGCTAGGCCGCCGATGCGATGGCTTTCTTGCCGCGAGGGAGAAGTCGATGCGACGATCCTGTTGCGCTGTGCGATTGTGTTGCGATGCGAAGAGATGACGCTCCGCGAGGGAGCGACGAAATCCGGTGCGATGCGATGAAAATGGCAGACGCACGGCGTCCGCAAAGCGATGTCTTGAAGCGATGATTTCTTTAGGGGTTGCGAGCGCTCGGCGACAGCAGCGCGATGATTTTTCCAGCGCGTCTCAGCTGCAGCGGCTCGCAAAGGGGCGTTAGCAATGGTTTCGGGTTGCGAGCACCCAGCGGCAGCAGCGCGATGATTTTTCCAGCGCTCTCGGCTGCAGCGGCTCGCAAACGTGCGTTAGCGATGATTTCCAGCACTCTTTTCTCTGAAGCAAAACTAGAGGCCCTGGAACTCACAGGAGCCTCATCAGCAGATAGCAATCCTCGCAGGGAGGAAGCAGGAGGTTGGTGGTGTCAGATGTGCCTGAGACTCCAGCAGGAGGCTAGCTCTTTTCCTAGCCCTTGGGTAATTGCTGTAACAAAAAATAAAAGTTCCCTCAAAAGTTCCTTTTAATCTTCTTCAAGGTCCAGTGGTCACTGCTGCGGTCCAGTGGTCACTGCTGCAGGCCAGTGCAAGAAACACACAAGCACAAGGACAGTCACTTCCTGCAGATTCCTCCAGTGGCACGGACAGAGTTTCCGCTCCAGATCCAAAAGCAATACAAAATGTAGGGGTTTGAGCACAGATATTTATACCCCAAAAGTCTTTGTTCTCAGAAGCTACAAGTCACTGAACCTAGCCAGAACCAGTTCTGCTCAGGCCTGGAGCACTTTGTTTACCAGGCTGCATTCTTCCTTTCAGGAGGTGGAGCCAGCATTCACCTTGCCAGGCACAGCCCTATTCAGGTCAAGGAGCCACCCCTCCCCACACTCTAAATGCAGATCTCTCTATTCAACCCAGGTCTGACTCAGCCTGCCCTGCCCCTCTAAAACCAGACAGCCAATACACATAACAGCAGAGCACACTGGAAGGCTTAGGCAAGAAAATACCTACTTTCTAAAAGTGGTATTTTCAAACACAGAATATAAAAATAAACTTCACTAAAAAATGTATTTTAATATTCTGAGCTCAGGCATACTAAATTCGTTTTTCTACCATGTTCCTGGGGTCAGTTAGGACTATAGAATGGAATAGTCAAACTGCCCATTCTAGCCTATGAGGAACAGGTAGCCTTACAGTAGTGAAAAACGAAATTGGGCATAATTCACTACCAGGACATGCTACACACAGCAAGGCGTGTCCTACCTTACACATACAATGCACCCTACCATAGGGGTGACTTACAAGATGCCAAGGGAAGGTTCAGGGGCTGGTAAGTGGGTGCACTTCACAGCCAAGATGGCAGTTCTGGACTGCACACAGACAGTGCAGTGGCAGGTCTGAGACACTTTACAAGCTGCTTCTGTGGGTGGCACACATCAGTGCTGCAGGCCCACCAGCAGCATTTGGTTTACCAGCCCTGGGCACACACAGGCCACACTACTAGGGACTAACAGGTAAACCAAATAAGCCAATCAGGGATATACCAATTCACATAGTCATATTTACAAAGGGAGAGCATATGCACTTTAGCACTGAACAGCAGTGGTAAAGTGCCCAGAGTCAACAACCTCTAAAACCAACAGAAACAGGTCAGCAAAAATACAGGAGGCAGGCAAAAAGTTTAGGGGTGACCCTGCAAAAAGGGCCATTTCCAACACAACCCCCTTCTAGCCAAAACGCAGGGTAGACCAATCACTACTTTGATGGGCTTCCCTGCTTCGGGCGATAGAACACGGAACTGGCCCGCAACTGCAGGGGCATATGGCAGCTCTACTCCAATCTGAACCCTGCTGGATCCCTCTGTCCACACTCCTAGGGCCCACTAAGATAACCAATGGGGAACTCTTCCCCTCACCTGTGGATACCACCTGTGCAGCATCTAACCTTAACTAGCCCCCAGGTGTGTCCCAACAGATAAACAACAAGCCCCAGTAGTCACTGACAGTAGTCAGTGATAAAATCCAAGCCCTATACCTCTCAGGGCTCTCAAACGTTTGTGGCATCAGAGAGTGCGGGGCAGTAACCCCAGGTGTCTGGCACCTTTTGTCCACTCTCCCTCCTGTCAGGTCAGGCAACGCGTCCTGACACTGACCCACCAGCCCTGGGCCTGTACCCAACGGCGGGGCCAGCGACTGGGGTGGGCTCCCCCACACCCGGTCCTTCTCTTTGGGGCTCGGTACCCTCCCACTTGGAGTGGTACCCCCCTCCAGAATTGTCAGGGCACCTGAGGCAGGTGTCCTGCATAATTCGCCCACCAGTTCAGGGGTTCTATCCTGCAACTGGTATCCCAGCATAGGGTCTGTACCCTTAGACTGGGCGGAGGTCAGGGGTGAGGCTGCCCTCTCCCCGCCCCCTTTACTGGGGCCCGGCACCCTCCCACCTGGAGAGGTGCCTCCATAACACAAACCGGGAGGGGCACTGTTAGCAGTTGCCCCTTCCTCCAGATCAGGGGGGACACCCTGAACCTGGCCCCCCAACCTAGGGTCTGTACACCCTTAGGCTGGGCCTGTGCCTGGCAACCCAGGACTTCTGGGGGAGTACACCAATTCCTCCCCCCCCCCCCCCCCAAGGAAAATACACTCTTCCACTAGTTCAGGGCCTTGTCCCTGCAACTGATCCATCAACCTGGAAAAACCCTCAGGTGGTACTGGGGTCAGAGGCGAGGACTCACTCCCTCTGCACCCCCTTCCAGCATACTGCACCCTCCCACCTGGAGTGGTGCTTTTAGGAAAAAAAATGGTCGGGACACTGCTTACAGTTGTCCCTTCCTCCAGGTCAGACAACACCTGGACCTGACTTACCATCCCAGGGACCAACCCCTGGGGTTGAACAACCGCCTGGCCACCCAGGACTTTCTGGGGAGCACACAGGCTCCCCTCAAGGGAAACACACCCCTCCACCAGTTCAGGGCCTGGACCCTGCAACTGACCTACCAACCTGAAAAAAACCTCAGGGTGCACCGGGGTCAGAGGCGAGGACTCCCTCCCTCTGCACCCCCTTCCAGCATACTGCACCCTCCCACCTGGAGCGGTGCTCTTGGAAAAAATGGTCGGGACACTGCTTACAGTTATCCCTCCCTCCAGGTCAGACAACTCCTGGACCTGACTTACCAACCATGGGACCAACCCCTGCGGCTGAACAACTGCCTGGCCAACCAGGACTTCCTGAGGGTGACACATACCTAGCGTGTTGCGTGACAGTCTGCCTGGCACAGAGCTCACGACCTCCTGTCCCTCTGACAGTGCGTGAAGATGCCCCAGGACAGAAGTGGCGTCACCATGGCCAATCCTATGAGGCTCAGCCCTTCTGGCTGGCCCCTGACCCACTGGTTCTTCCACTGGGGACTCTTTCCCCCTTTCATCCCTCAGACTGGACTTCTGTACCCTCCCCTAGGAGTGGCACTGCCAGGCACAAGAACTGATGGAGGCCTGACTACAGGCACTCCCAGCCCACCTAACACTGGGGTACCCCCCACAATGGACGGTCCATCCAGACAGACTAGGCTCCCCACCTGGTGTTCCCTCATGGAACCATCCAGTCCTGGGGACTGAGGCTGGGGCACTTCGGGACCTATCCCAGTCTCACTCCTGCTCCCACGAGACAGGATGTGAGGCCCTACAACCTCCTCACAACAAGGGGACCCAGCTGTAACACTCCTAACCTTTCCCAGCACTCTGGGTTGGAAAACTTCTGAACCACTTCTCTTAGGGTCATTCCCTAATGCCTCTACAGAGCCTCTGGTACTCACCCAGAGGTCTGCCTCCTGTGCAAGTTCCCTAGGATCAGAGAACTCGCAATCTGACAGGTGTTGGCCTAGCTCTGGAAACCAGGAACTCACAATATGCTCTCCCACAATTGGATTACACAGCTCCACACAGGTGCTAACCTTTACCTCACAATCCAGTGCCTCACACACGTACCCCACACCACTCTTGAAATGGGCGAGACATTAACTGACTGTCTCTATCACTCAACCCACACTCTTCTGGGCGGTCCTCACACTCATACACCAGGACTTCAACCACGGGGGAACCCCTCTCCCTGCACCTCTCATCCAGAGTCGGTAGAGTATCCCTCCTTTCACTAGGACTATGGGCCCCTGCGCTAGTTCCCCAATCCACCTCAGGGACACTGCACACCAATGGAGCTATCTCAGGTCCTTGAATCCCCTGGTGTAGATCAACCCCCTCCTTCAAGTCAGGTGCCACATCCCTGGGTGGGTGTACTACACTGTCATCACTATATACTTCAATTTTGCTGCCACCACTGGACCCCACCCTCTCTGGGGAATCCAGACAATTAAAACTGCGCTCCAGGGGTAACCTCCCCTCTGGAGCTAACTTCTCCTTTTCTGCTATCTGCGCTAGGTGCGCCTCCAGCTGGGCAATCTCTATTTGGAGCCTCTCCAATTCCAGCTGGTACTCCCTCTCCCTCTGTCTGTCCAACTCCTCTGGGGACCATGAAGGGGATTGGGCACTACCCTGTGCACTAGATCCAGCAAGGGACTCCCTACCTATGGGACCTTCCCGCCTGTCCCCCAACTCCTCTGGGGACCATGAGGGAAATCTGGCACTACCATAGGCACTAGGCTCATCAAGGAACTCCCCACCTATGAGATATTCCATAACACTTTCTTCCTCCTCTTCAGACTCTCTAGAGCCACCCTCAGACCAACTACCCTCTTGGTAGGTGTACTGGGACTCCAAGAATCTCCATCTGTCTTGTTGCCAAAGTCTCAGGGATGTCTGCAGGGATAGCTGAGTCTCCTTCCTACTCACTGCTAAGCCCTTCTCCTCACAGAACCCACTTAGCTCCTCTAGACAGTAGGTTAACAGATCATCTATATAAAAGGTAGGTCTCATTTCAGCAAGACCCATTGTAGCAATATCTGGCAATATCAAGAATAAAACAAATAGGCTTGCCCGTTGTAACAATCATGGGCAATATCAATAACAGATAGAAGAAAACTTCTCAAGAAAATGTATGCGGGTAAAAAATCACCGGCAATATCAATCACAATATAGGATCCAACAATTCTCAAAAATGTATGCGGGTACTATCACCGGCAATATCAATAAACAATAGGCTTGCCCATTGTAACAATCACGGGCAATATCAATAAAAGATAGACGAAAACTTCAAGAAAATGTATGCGGGTAAAAAATCACCGGCAATATCAGTCACAATATAGGATCCAACAATTCTCAAAAATGTATGCGGGTACTATCACCGGCAATATCAATAAAACATAGGCTTGCCCATTGTAACAATCACGGGCAATATCGATAGAAGAAAACTTCTCAAGAAAATGTATGCGGGTAAAAAATCACCGGCAATATCAGTCACAATATAGGATCCAAAAAACTCTCAGAAATGTGTGCGGGTGAAAAATCACCGGCAATATCAATTACAATATGGGATCCAAAAACTCTCAAAAAATGGGCGCGGGTGAAAAATCACCGGCAATATCAATCACAATATAGGATCCCAAAAACTCTCAGGAAATGTGTGCGGGTGAAAAATCACCGGCAATATCAATTACAATATAGGATCCAAATAAACTCTCAAAAAATGTATGCGGTACATTATGGTCTGCACTCACTAGTAGTGTACACTATAATTATTGTATGCAATCATAAATGCAAGTCCAGATCCTCACCGCTGCCCACCAATGTTAGAAATGGGGGTCTCTAGTTGGCAATGGCTGGCCACTGTCCAAGTAGGGACCCTTCTTCCTAAGTCAGAGTATGAGGGCTACCCTCCTTGATACCCCTGCTTAACCCTGTGGTAACGTAGCACGAGCAGGTAGGCTTATCTCAGAGGCAGGGTGTGAAGCATTTATGACCATACACAGTAACAGTGAGGAACACTACAGAGGGACACCACACAAGTAGTTATAAAAAATAAGTATCTTTATATAAAGGCAGATTTATCACAAGACCAATAACTGTAAAAGCCACAATACTGTCAAAAATAGGATAGCTCTTGAAGGGCTGTCAAAAAATAGTTCAAAGGTTGCAAAAATAAGGTTCAAATTCAAGGCAGTGGTCTCTGCGACCCTTTCTCTCATAAGACTGTCAAAAATAGGATGGCTGTTGAAGGACTGTCAAAAAATAGTTCAAAGGTTGCAAAAATAAGGTTCAAATTCAAAGCAGTGGTCTCTGCGACCCTTTCTCTCACAAAGTACCTGGGTTTAGTAGCAAAACCAACAAAATGTCGCAAAGAAGTGGTAGCGATGATTCTCGGCACGCGAGGCCGGCGATGCGTTGAAATCCTTGCCGCAAGGGAGGATGATGCGCCGATCTGCGTGATGCGTGCGGAGACACTGCGACCAACTTCTGCACGCTAGGCCGCCGATGCGATGACTTTCTTGCCGCGAGGGAGAAGTCGATGCGACGATCCTGTTGCGCTGTGCGATTGTGTTGCGATGCGAAGAGATGACGCTCCGCGAGGGAGCGACGAAATCCGGTGCGATGTGATGAAAATGACAGACGCACGGCGTCCGCAAAGCGATGTCTTGAAGCGATGATTTCTTTAGGGGTTGCGAGCGCTCGGCGACAGCAGCGCGATGATTTTTCCAGCGCGTCTCAGCTGCAGCGGCTCGCAAAGGGGCGTTAGCGATGGTTTCGGGTTGCAAGCACCCAGCGGCAGCAGCGCGATGATTTTTCCAGCGCTCTCGGCTGCAGCGGCTCGCAAACGTGCGTTAGCGATGATTTCCAGCACTCTTTTCTCTGAAGCAAAACTAGAGGCCCTGGAACTCACAGGAGCCTCATCAGCAGATAGCAATCCTCGCAGGGAGGAAGCAGGAGGTTGGTGGTGGAGTCAGATGTGCCTGAGACTCCAGCAGGAGGCTAGCTCTTTTCCTGGTAATTGCTGTAACAAAAAATAAAAGTTCTCTCAAAAGTTCCTTTTCCTCTTCTTCAAGGTCCAGTGGTCACTGCTGCAGGCCAGTGCAAGAAAAACACACAAGCACAAGGACAGTCACTTCCTGCAGATTCCTCCAGTGGCACGGACAGTTTCCTCTCCAGATCCAAAAGCAATACAAAATGTAGGGGTTTGAGCACAGATATTTATACCCCAAAAGTCTTTGTTCTCAGAAGCTACAAGTCACTGAACCTAGCCAGAACCAGTTCTGCTCAGGCCTGGAGCACTTTGTTTACCAGGCTGCATTCTTCCTTTCAGAAAGAGGGGGTCTGCTAGCAGACACACAGTAGGAGGTGGAGCCAGCATTCACCTTGCCAGGCACAGCCCTATTCAGGTAAAGGAGCCACCCCTCCCCACACTCTAAATGCAGATCTCTCTATTCAACCCAGGTCTGACTCAGCCTGCCCTGCCCCTCTAAAACCAGACAGCCAATACACAACAGCAGAGCACACTGGAAGGCTTAGGCAAGAAAATACCTACTTTCTAAAAGTGGTATTTTCAAACACAGAATATAAAAATAAACTTCACTAAAAAATGTATTTTAATATTCTGAGCTCAGGCATACTAAATTCGTTTTTCTACCATGTTCCTGGGGTCAGTTAGGACTATAGAATGGAATAGTCAAACTGCCCATTCTAGCCTATGAGGAACAGGTAGCCTTACAGTAGTGAAAAACGAAATGGGGCATAATTCACTACCAGGACATGCTACACACAGCAAGGCGTGTCCTACCTTACACATACAATGCACCCTACCATAGGGGTGACTTACAAGATGCCAAGGGAAGGTTCAGGGGCTGGGAAGTGGGTGCACTTCACAGCCAAGATGGCAGTTCTGGACTGCACACAGACACTGCAGTGGCAGGTCTGAGACACACTTTACAAGCTGCTTCTGTGGGTGGCACACATCAGTGCTGCAGGCCCACCAGCAGCATTTGGTTTACCAGCCCTGGGCACACACAGGCCACACTACTAGGGACTAACAGGTAAACCAAATAAGCCAATCAGGGATATACCAATTCACATAGTCATATTTACAAAGGGAGAGCATATGCACTTTAGCACTGAACAGCAGTGGTAAAGTGCCCAGAGTCATAAAACCAACAGAAACAGGTCAGCAAAAATACAGGAGGCAGGCAAAAAGTTTAGGGGTGACCCTGCAAAAAGGGCCATTTCTAACACTAATCTTATGGTGACTGTCTCCATTTGGTCCCATGCGTCCGACTCCTGTGCGCCTTCCTGCCTTATGTTCATTATCTCCTTTACCGATTGTAGGTTAGGATCATGTTCCAAAGTCTCTAGTTTGTAGTGCAGGACCAATTTAGTTGCTTTCCCATACCAGTCTCTTTTGATCAGTTCCTCTCGGTAGCCTCCAAGTTATCGGACAACTCAAATAAGCCATATTCTGCCATTTTGCCTAGGTCAGAGCGCGATTCACCTCACTGTTTTTCTGAATTAGTTACATCTCCAGTTTGAACTGGGTGCAGGCCATGCAGGTCTTGGGTCCTTTGGTAGGCAGAGGTTCTGTGACCATGTCTGCAAATTTTCGGTGGCACTTTAGGCAGAGTTTAAAAAAAGAATTTCCAATATCCTCTAGATTGATGTTCCTGTGGTACCCAGATTTAAACAAAATCCCTTGAAGGCACATTCTCTGGCTCTCCTATGTTCTCAGGGCAGCCTTCAATGTTGCCTTTTCGTTGGTTGAGTCTTCCTCTCCCAGTCTTGGTCTCAGATATATCCAGCCTCTTCTGTCAAATTTCAACACAGGCTGCATCGCATGAATTTTTGTGTCAGAACCAAACCGTGGAAAAAAATGTGAACATGGAGGAGAGACAGTAAACATTGTGGGCTTACGTTCGAGATAACGGATTAAGTCTATAGTTGATGTCCAAAAGAAAAAAAGCTTTACCAAGGCAGGAAATCTCAGGACCAAACCATTAGAGATTAATGCCAAGCATGTAAATATATAACAGGTTCACGCTGCAAATGCTATTTCTCAGAGCCTTGTGGCAGAGCTTCACCCGTTTGCACCATTGTGACCTGATGAAATGTTTTTTGCTACTGACTACACCTTCAAACGGAGTATGTCGAAACAAAGTCTTGAAAAGAAAAATTTGTCAATGTCCCAGGATTTAAATCTAGGAATTGGGGACAGTAAGCACATTCCCATGAGTCACAGAACAGAAGGAGTTTTGCATATATAGGAATTTTGTAATCGCTTTGCGTGATGTAAACTCGGTCTGAAAAAAATCACCAATGTGAATAGATCAATATATAATCCAGTAAATTAAGTCCTCAATAAACATCATTGATGGAGTGTGGTGTTATATCTTACCACTATTTTGCACTCTCATAAAACAATCAATGAAAGACATTGCTTATTTTGTATATTCAAGATCATATATTCAAATATACAGTTTTCTTCATATATGGCTTCAAAAAACAAATGGAAAAACGCAACTTGACAGTGCAAAACTGACACAAAGTGCAAAAGTACAACAAATAGAGAGATCAGTCTTTTTTATTTTTTTATTTTTAAATATCGACTGGTTCAACATACATCCATATCTCATCATCAGTATCCTTTAAGGGATGGTTGACCAAGACCATAGACAAACAAATTTTCAACGGCGTTTCGACCCTTTGTGTACGTGTTAATTAATACACATCACAGCGGGTCTTCCTCAGGACTAATAAAATGGGAGCAGCCTGTATGGAGAGAAAAAACCTCATGTAAGAATGCTGTGTTGTCGTCCAAAAGAGTAAAGTAAAAAACATTAGGAGAGCACCAAAGCGACTCAGGAAATTACAACACAACTAGGTGTACAAGAAAGCTACCAGAAGATAAAAAAAGATCCCACCAAAGATATTGTGAAACTGATTGGCAGGTTGACGCAAGAAGGACTAGATGAGGGATCTCTCAGTGAATCGGACTAGGACCTCTTGAACAAAAAAAGTTACAAGACTCCTTTCTATACCTTCCTCAAAGTACATAAAAATCTTGAGCAACCACCAGGGAGACCAACTGTTTCGGGCTGTGGCTCCATTCTGGAGCCAATTTGTAAATATATTGACACCTTTCTAAAAACCATGGGCAGTTGAAACTAGGTCATACATTAAGGACACGATGGATGCCATACAAATGGTTGAAAATCAACCTTTTGATCCCACAGCACAGTTCCTAGTTACCCTTGACATAGCTTCGCTGTATACCAGCATCCCCCAGGACCAGGCACTAGAAGTTGTACGTGAAGTATTGAACAGGAGAGTCAGACCAGTATGGGTCCCCACTGATCATGTAGTAAGATTGCTAGAGATCACCATTTGCCAGAACTATTTTGTTTTTAAAAATCAGTATTTCCTTCAGAGAAAAGGTGTGGCCACGGGAGCCGGATTCGCTCCTAACATGGCAAATCTGTTCACGGATAAATATGAAGATATGTACATATACAATCTAGATAACTATTTTCTGGATAATTTTACTATGTGGAAGCGGTACATCGACGATGTACTAATGATTTGGAGTGGCAGTGAATTAAATCGGATAGATTTTTCCTTTTGGCTAAATGGAAGGTCATCTGATACAAAATTCACAATGTCTTATAGCTGGTAGAAGGATTAGCTTTCTGGATCTCTCATTGAAAGTAGAAGACCTGAATATTTACACCAGCCTATATAGGAAACCCAGTGAACGTAATACACTTCTCAGATATAACAGCCATCACTCCAGGAATCTTCGAGATAATCTGCCATATGTGCAGCTCCTGAGGCTCCCTAGAAATTGTACACGCAGGGCTGATTTCTTTAAAGAAACTGACATACTAATCATCAGATTGAGGGAAAGAGGATATCCAAAGGGCCTGCTACACAGAGCAAGAAAGAGAGCATGGTATTGTCCTTGTGACACATTAGAGGTTAAGGAAAAGACCGAAACTACTAAGGATAGACTGGCTTGTGGTACTACATTCTGCACTAGGAGCCGTGAGATCAAAAAAGTGATTAACAAATACTGGGAGTCGGTGGCAGAAGGTGTGGGTACCTCGGAGAAACAAAATGATTACTTACCAGTAGGAGTAGTTTTGCAGCTTCAAGAATTTTCTGGATTCACATGCTGTGCATTAATACTGCCATCTAGTGGTTGGGTCCGGAACTGTCTTTTTTTTCTTGTTTTGGTCGCGGTCGACCACCATTTGGTGCCAGGTACGTCCCCTGTGTGACGTCAGACGGTATCCTGGAGGTCGATGTGCGTGGTAGCCATCTTCGGATTCTTTTTCTGTTCTGATTAGTATTCTGTAGTCCTTGAGATGGCTGTTGAATAACTGATTTAATCATTTGCTTCCCCACCAGTTTGTTTTCCTTGTAGGGGAGGCCGGGTGGGTCGCATGTGAATCTAGAAAATTCTTCAAGCTGCAAAACTACTCCTACTGGTAAGTAACCATTTCGTTTTGCAGCATGAATCCTTTTCTGGATTCACATGCTGTGCATTAGACTATGTAACGGTTTCTCCCGTGTTTGGGAGGCTGTGGTGAAAGGAAGACCTTGCAAATAGGTGTTGAAGCACTTTTGGCCAATTTGAGCTTCCTTACTCATTTGTATGTCCACGCAGTAATGCTTTGTAAACGTGTGTGGTGATGCCCATGTTGCTACTGCACAAATAGAGTCAATGGGTACATTTGCCATGATAACCAGGGTTGCTCCTTTCTTTCTTGTGGAGTGAGCTGTTGGCTGAATTGTTAGTTTCTTTTTGGCATTGGCATAACATGATTGGATGGTTTGTACTATCCATCTTGCAATAGTTGCCTTTGTGACTGGTAATCCTGTGTTGGTATGTGCGTAGGTGACAAAATTGTTTTGTTTTCCGGATCTGTTCTGTTTTTTGCAAATACAGCAACGCCCTCCTTACATCCCGGGTATGGAGGCTTTTTTCCCCTTTAGTTTTTGGGTTTTTGAAGAAAACCGGTAGGATGATATTTTGATTTAAGTGATATTTTGATACCACCTTTGGCAAAAAATGTGGGTTTGTCTTTAGGATTACTTTATCCTTGTGGATTTGAAAGTATGGTTCTTGTATTGTTGGAGCTTGTAGTTCACTTACTCTTCGTAGGGACGTGATAGCGATGAGAAAAACAGTTATTAGAGTAATGTGTTTGAGGTCCGCTGCATGCATGGGCTCGAAGGGTTTTGTCATAAGTTGTGATAGTACTGTATTTAGGCTCCATGTAGGTACTGGAGCTGCACTTGGTGGAGCAATTCTTTTTGCTACTTCTAAAAACCTTTTAATTACAGGCCTTGTAAAGAAGTTTTTACATGTCTTTCCTCCTGTGTATGCTACTATGGCAGCCAGGTGTACCTTTATGCTTGAGTAGTTGATGTTGCTATCTAGGAGGCAAGTCAGGTATGTAATTACTGTTTGAGTGTTAAATCGAACTGACCTTATTGTTAGCGGTGCACCAGGTGGTATATCGCTTCCATTTTGCTGTATAGCATTTCCTGGTTGACTGCCTTCTTGCCTCCTTTAGAATTTCCATTGTTCGTAGAGGCAGATTGAGGTGGTTAAATTCTATGTACTCAGGCACCAGGCTGCCAGGTGCAGCGTTGCTGGTTCCTGGTGAAAGATTTGGCCTTGTTGCATTGTTAGCAGGTCCTTGTCTGCTTTGATCTTGAACCTCTCTCCCCCTTGGATAATTCTAGGAGGGTTGAGTACCATGTTTGTCTTGGCCTTTGAGGGGCAATGAGAATCATGTTTGTTCCTATTTTTTTTGCTTTTT
This sequence comes from Calotriton arnoldi, assembly GCA_963921515.1. Lineage (NCBI taxonomy): Eukaryota > Metazoa > Chordata > Amphibia > Caudata > Salamandridae > Calotriton > Calotriton arnoldi. The sequence goes on along the minus strand of CAWUFW010016953.1, from coordinate 255,700 downwards.
CTAACACTCTTTGCATCAGGGGTATTGGTGGAAAGGCGTAAGCAAATGTTCGTGACCAGTTGAGTGAAAGTGCATTTCCCTCTGACAGGAGGTGTGGAAACCTCGAGGCAAAGCAATGGCATTTATTGTTCTGCATTGCTGCAAACAGGCCCATCACTGGTGTCCCCCCCAGAGATTGAAAAGGTATTGTACCGTTTGTTGTTTCAACTCTCATTCGTGGGAGCAGTTCTGTCTGCTCAGCTGGTCCGCTGTAATGTCTACTCCTAGTAGATGTACTGTTTGTAGATTGATATTGTGAACTACTGCCCACTGCCAGATTTCCTGCGCAAGTTTGCTAAGGGGAAAGGACTTTGTACCTCCCTGTTTGTTCAGATAGAACATTGTTGTTGTATTGTCTGTTTGGATTAGGATATTCTTCCCCTGAATGAGCTTCTGGAATGATTTGAGTGCCAGGAAGACCGTTTTCATCTCCAAGAAGTTGATGTGTTTTATTGAATCCTGTTCGTTCCATTGACCCCGTACTTTCAGCTGGTTGCAGTGTGCTCCCCAACCGTTGAGGGATGAGTCTGTGGCGATTGTCACAGATGGAGTTGGGTTTTTGAAAGGTCTCCCTTGTCCTATGTTGTTGGATGCCCACCATTGTATCTCTGCTTGCACCCTTTGTGTAACAACCACTAGATCCTCCCCAACTTCCTGTGGCTTAGGACAAGCTGTTGGTAAGCCATTCTTGGAATGGGCGCATGTGTAAGAGGGCGTGAGGGATAAGTGGGATGCATGATGCCATCAAGCCCATCAGTGTCATGACTTTCCTCACTGTCAGATTGTCATCTCTGGTCGAGGGTCGTTTCCTGATGGATAGCTTGTATCCTGCTTTGCGTGGGGTACGATTTTGCCTTCGTTGTGTCCAATATGGCTTCTAGGAATTTTTTTTCCCTTTCTGGTTTTGTGGAAGATTTTTTGTGGTTTATTGAGAAACCCAGTCTCTGTAGCGCTTGGATAGCTATTTGAACATGCTTGTGGCATGTTTGCTTTGAATGTGCCCTTATGAGCCAGTCGTCCAGCTAAGGGTAGACGTGGATTCCCTCTCTTCTCAGGTGTGCCGCTACCGCGGCTAGGCACTTTGTGAATACCCATGAATCTGATTTTATTCCAAAAGGCAGGACCTTGAATTGGTAATGTGTTCCGTTGTGCAGGAATCGCAAGTACTTTTTGTGTCCCTTGTTCAGACGGATATGTAAGTAGGCGTCTTTGAGGTCTATTGTTGCCATGTAGTCTCCCTTTTGGATTTGTGGTATTATCTCTTGAAGAGTACACATTTTGAAGCGTTGTGTTAGTATGAATTTGTTTATGAACCTTAGGTCCAGGATTGGCCTTAGCGTTAGGTCTTGTTTGGGTATTAGGAAATTTGGGGAGTAGTTTCCTTTGAACCATTCTCGTCTTGGTACCAATTCTATTGCTGGTTTTTGTTATAGTTCCTTGATCTCTGCCTCTTGCAGTCTGTGTTCTGATTTTAGGAATCTTCTTGTTTTTGGTGGGTTTGCAGGTGGTTTTCTTGTCCGCTCTATGCAATACCCGTACTTTACCAAATTTAATATCCAATGGTCTGTTGTGATATTTTGCCAGTTAGAGGAACAAGGCTATTCTCCTTCTCCCCCCCCCCCACTGGTGTTTTGTGTGGGTCCTTGTTTGTGAGTCAGTTGGATCAGTTTCCTCTTCCTCGCGAGGATTGGCCTCTCCCTCTGCCATTGCCTCTCGCCCAAAAGGGCTGTTTCTGCTGTTGTTGCCAACCTTGGTAGCTTGACTGCTGACCTGCTTGTTGTCCTGGGTTCTACCCTTGTGTTTGCTGTGACACATGTTGTCCTTGACCAAGGGTGCCTCTACCTGTGGGCTTTGTTATTGAATCCACCCCTTTTAAAGGAACCTCTCTGCTGTAGGGCTCCCATCGCCCTTGCTGTCTCATCGTCCTTTTTCATCTGTTGAGGGGATTCATCCACTTCCTTTCCAAAAAGTGCCTCCACATTGAATGGTCTATTGATGATGGAGGTTTGAACTTCCTGTTTGAAACCAGACATTCTGAGCCAGGCATGTCTTCTCAGGATGGTTCCTGTGCACATTTGCCTACTAGCAGTATCTGCTGCATCCAAAGCAGACTTAAGGCAGGTGTTTGCCACGTTTTTTCCCTCCTGGACAATAGATCTTGCCCTTTTCTTGTCCTCTTCGGGGAGTTTGTTAAGAATCTCCTCTATCTCATCCCACTGTTGATGACCATATCTGTTTAGTAGGGCATTGGAATTTGCGATGCGCCACTGTGTTGCCGCTTCTTTTTCCATTCTTCTCCCTACCATGTCCATCCTTTTACTCTCCTTCTCTGGTGGAGGGCCGGTTGGAGACTGCATTCGCTCTCCTGGCTGTGGTGACAATAATTGAGTCAGGCACCGTGTTTCCCTGTATATATTTAGGGTCCTTTGAGGAGGCATTATATTTAGTTTCCACCCTGGGGGTTACCCTTTGTTTGAAGCTGGTTCCTTGAAAGCTTCTTTACCTTGATCCAAAATGCTAGGAAGCATAGTAAGATATGGAGTTCCCTTAGTAGCTGGGGCCAGGGTTTCTAGGAGGAAACATGTGTCTCCTTTTTCTTCCTCTAGGGCTACTCCGAATTGATTTGCTGCCCTCTTGACTAGGTCATTGTAAAAAGCTATGTCGTCTGGAGGCGAAGCTTTCAACGGGTAACTGCATCTCTCTTCCTCTGGGCTTTCGGTGTCGAGACCGTTCCACAAATCTTCGAAATTTTCGGAGATTCCCTCCTCTTCAGGTACGTCCCCGTATTCCTCAGGTTCTTCGTCTCGAGGTTCTGGGGTTGGGGGTGAATCGAAGATACCTTCTTCTCCATCTGCCTCTTCGGCATCGACCTTCTCCTGTTCGGCAACCGGTACCTTTGGGATTCTAAATTCCCTCAGTGATGCGTCGAACTCCTTTTTCTTCGCCATTTCGTCCTCTAGTCTTTCTTTTCCTTTCGACTTCGAGAGCCCTCTCGGCGTCAGAGACTGGAGATTTTCTCTTTTTACCAGCATCGACGTTAGATTGACGGTGTTGTGACCTTTTTCGCGGGTTCGTGTTCGACCCTTGGCTTCGGCGTTTTTGGCGATTTTTCCTCCTTGGTAACCTTTGGTTGGGTTCCGTGGGGTTCTCTTAATCGCGGCTGACCCTTGATCGCCTTTTTGCTCGGCGTCGGGGCTGCCTTGGGCGCCTTATGTTCGTGGCCCTTCGTTTGACGGATTTTTATGGTGTCTTACCTTCTACGTCCTTTTTTGGATCGCTCGCCTTCTTCTGGGCGTGGATTTTTTCGGAGTCCCCTTCTAGAACCTCAGCGTCCGATCGCTTGTGCGTCAATTCTGCTGGTGCTCCATGTTCTTCTTCGTCGCTGGAGAAACCCAGGTCTCAGAGGTTTTCTTCGCGGTCTGCAACATTGTGGCATAGAAGGCCTCTCTTTGTTTTCGGCAGGTTCTAAGTGTCTTCGACAGGAACGCCGCGCAGGCCTCACAGTCCTTGTCCTGATGGTTCTCGGGCAGGCAGAGGTTGCAGAAGTTGTGTGGGTCGCATTGAGCGTACTTGTGGTGGCACTTGGGGCAGAATTTGAAGGGGGTATTCTCCATGTCCCCTACCTCGCCATTTGTGGACCGATGGGGTCCTTTGTGGTGTTGACACCGGAGCTCTACTCCTGTCCCCGATTACGGCGTCGATGAACGATGAGATTTCTCTGCAATCTTTCTTCTGTTTTCTTGAAGTTTTTGGGAAAAAAACCTAAAAATCTTCGGAGCTTCCCGTCCTGCTTCCAGATCCAACGGCTGAAAAAAAGTATCTGAAGATGGCTACCACGCACATCGACCTCCAGGATACCGTCTGACGTCACACAGGGGACGTACCTGGCACCAAATGGTGCTCGACAGCGACCAAAACAAGAGGAAAAAAAAAAAAAAAGAACAAAGAATTCCGGTCCCAACCACGAGATGGCAAAATAATGCACAGCATGTGAATCCAGAAAAGGATTCACGCTGCAAAACCACTATTTGCTTTCAAAAGGGTAAGGAATGTGAAAGATTCAGTTCCCTCCTCAAAACTACACGTGGTCCAGACTTGAGAACACAGTTGAACCTACCGCCACTTGTGGGACACTATCAATGTGGTCATTACAAAGCTTGCAAACGGACTATTGAAACAGAGGTTCATACACTTGGACAGGAAGCATGTACTAAAACATCACACTAACTGCAACAGCTCTGAGGTGATTCACACAATAGGGCGTCCCTGTGATATGATTTATGTAGGACAAACGAAACAAAGTAAAGGCAAGAATCCTCCTACACAGCAGTAGAATCAGATGCAGAGTACAGGGGGTACTCTTAATTGAAAAGAACAACTAAAGAGTAAGGAAATGGAACAGGAACTTGTCCCTTTCCCAGAGTAATATACAAAAACAACTTGGACAAGTCCTTAGTTGGTTAGGGTCATAATTGTTGACCTTCACCTAGATAGAGGAACGCAGACAGACATTAGTAGTCTTAGGGAACCCCTCAAACGGAGATATTAGTAAACAAGAAGCATCATTCCTCACTTCAGGCGGTAAAAAGATTCCATACTTTTATACAATCCCTAAGATTCACAAAAACAAAACACCCCCTCCAGGCCGACCGATTGTGTCAGGAATAGGTTCACTTTTGGAACCACTTTCGCGTTTTTGCGATTTCTTTCTGCAGCCTCTGGTACAGTCAACACCTACGTACCTGAAAGACACAAAAGATCTATTATGTCATTTAAATAATCTCCAATTCGATCCTTCAACCTCAATCTTGGTGAGTATGGATATCGAAAGTTTGTATACTAGCCTACCCCAAGATGACACACTGGAGGTCCTTCGTACCTCACTAGACAGTACAGAATGGAACTATAGGACCCCTAAATCATTTGTCCTACAATGTGCAGAACTAACATTGAAAGACAACTTTTTTGAATATGAAGGTACCCTATTTTTACAACAATACGGCACTTCAATGGGCAGCACATTCGCGCCGAGTGTAGCTGGACTCTATGTGCACAATTTTGAAAAACTACACATTCTGAATCCCGCTTCACCATTCTGTAAGGAGATAACATTTTACAAGAGATATATAGATGATGTCATCTTAATATGGGAAAGTACTGAGACCAGACTAGTGGAATTCCTTACCTGGATCAACACCTTGGACCCCAACTTGAAGTTTACCCATTTCACTAGTCGGGAAAGAATCACCTTCCTAGACTTAGATATAGAAGCAAATAGAGGTATTCTTACCACCAAGACACATTTCAAACCAACGGCAAAAAATTCACTGCTGCGCTTTGAAAGCTTTCACCCAAGTCCTTTAAGGGAAAATTTGCCTTATGGCCAATATCTCAGATTGAGACGTAATTGCAGTGAAGTAAAGGATTTCAAATCCCAATCAGATTCATTAAGTAAGAAACTGAAAAACAGAGGTTATCCTGACAGAGTTATTAATAAAGCCCAAAAAAGAGCTAGAAATCAGAATCGAGAGAGCCTACTGGAGAATGCAGAAAAGAACGTATCTACCACCCCACTTACTTGTGTGACCACGTATAATTCCATTTCAAACAAAGTGACCAAAATCATTCAAAGTAACTGGAGAATAGTAACATCAGGCAAACTACAATGGGAAAAGCCACTATTCTCCTATAAAAGAGCACATAATTTACGAGACAGTTTGGTATCTACACGCCCTAAGCAACATATCCCTTCAAACAGCACGGTATTAAATGCATGGGGTCTACCAAATATCACCGGCCACTTTCCTTGTGGCAATTGCAGTGTGTGCCATCTCACCAAAATTACAAAAACTCTAAACCTTGAACAAGGAAAAATATGGCACATCAACAGACACACTAACTGCAATTCAGCTAATGTGGTATATCTCATCACATGCCCATGTAACCTGAGATATGTGGGCATGACTAGCCGTAAAATAAAGACTAGGATATGCGAACATAGGAGCAATATCCGGTGTAAACGTAACACCACCAAAATGTCTGATCACTTTGTTACCGCTGGACATACAACCAACGATATGGCCTGGGTAGTCATTGAACAATTAGATGCACATACCAACAATTTGCAGAACTTACTCTTAGAAAAAGAGCAACGTTGGGTGTACAGACTGTCGACCCATATCACAGGTCTTAATGATAATGTCCCTTGGAATGCAATATATAGATTCTAAAATATCTCCACTGATATGTGAACTGATATGTGAACTTAGTAACTCCACTAAACATCTCCATGGAATGCAATATATAGATTCTAAACATCTCTACTGATAGATGAACCTAATAATGTCAAATATTTCCCATACATTTGTCTACTACCAGATTTCCAAACTAGTCATTCGTAGTATACTTGCCAATATTTGGGTATTATGACCCAAATATTTCACTATTATAATACATTGTTCGGATGCCTTCGAATAATATGCAAGTAATATGGGGACTATCTGGAACCCTTACTCCTTTTGTTCCTTTTTACTTTAGGTAACCCTAGGTATTATTATTATTTTTATTCTTTATTATTTTATTTTTAACTTGACCCTACTCTGGGCATTGGAATTATTCCCAAATATCTAGATCACACCATCGGGTGACACCACTTTTTCAATTTTTCATTTTTGGACCTAAACATCAAGGCTGTTTAATTATACTATTTTGTACAACTGCGTTGAATTTGAGAATATGTGCCCACATATGCTGACATTATATCCTGTGCTCATGCGCATTTGCAACAGTCGCTCTAGCTTTATTGGACAAGTCGCCCCTAAAGTCAGCGCTCTAGCTGTTCACGTACGTAATGAAGTCACGTGATTAAGCACGCTGTTACGTGACCATTTCCTCCCTCCCTTGGCAATAACAAATATGGAGACTCGAGATACACGCCACTACGGCGGGATCCGGTCCACAGCTTAGGTTGCAGGCGTAACTATCCTGAGACTAATGTAAGTACTCGCGCCCATTATTACAGCTCCCGTAGCGCGTTTCCTGTAAATTTCTATACTACATCCATTGTTACGACTTTCTCCACCCGCGCAGGGTCCTCTTAACAGGAAGTTCCACTGTGTGACAGGATCCATGAAACTGTACACACGCGGAGTTAATGTAAGCCTGCTTACATGTTGTTTGTGAGTTTGTCCCGTTTGTCACCTCATCCATGTTTAATGTGTTCTCTCTTTTTAAATCACGCGCCTTAAAAATCACTTGATTAAAGGCTTTTATCCATTTCTTAAGATGCCATAATGCGATACGTTGGATACAATACATGCTATTGATAAACACGCATAAATATAAGAATTAGTTTGTAGATATCCATCACATGAACATATTTGTGTGTTCTTACGGCACATTGTAACCACGCATGGTCATTTTTCAGATAGTCATCATGCATGCAATCACGATGTCACATGCATGATGCATTCATTCTACTTCATAGTCAAGCTTCTTCTATTCTACGCATGGAGGAGCGCAGATACGTAAGACATGCATGATATATGCTGTTTGTTATAAATACACTTGTCGTATTGTACCTTTTCTTTACAGATACTCATCGCGCAGGATCTGTAAGTAACAAGATCCCACCACACTCACAGCGCACTTTAGGGTGTGCGCTGATATAGAGATACATACACCCTAGTGGCCACCAAATCCTTTTTGGCCACGCTCACTCCTTTGGTCCTGACGAAAGCCTCAAGAATATCATAGAAGGCTGAAACTAGTAGACCCACACTTTTTAGGGATATTGAGGCACATTGTTACCTCATGTATATCCCTATCATGTTTTTACTCATGTCCTAGGACCCTTCTATTAAAACTTTTATAAGGGGATTTCCCAGAGACATTTTTAGCATTTAATTCACTATTCACATAGCACTTCCTCTTTCTCACAAATAACCTGCTCCGCTGTAAATCAGGCGTTGAAGCACAGCTGGTTTGCACTCGGCAATCCAGCTGGGCCCCGATGATGAAGCATGCCACCTACTAGGTACTCTTAATTGAACATCTTCAGACCATGGGACACCAGGTGGACAATCTGAAGTGTTTGGTACTAGAAAATGCAACCCACAATCCCAGAGGGGGAGACATATCACCCATTTTGACCTTAAGGGAATGCAAATGGATTCATATTCTGGACACAGTTAACCAAGGCCTCAACGAATTTGAGGAGATAAACAGACAAGCAGGGTTACTCAAGTGGTGGCTACTAGAAAAGGTGATACTAGGATGCAAGAGTTGAAACGCCGACTAAATTCTTATTTGTCAATGGTCTTGGTCGACCATTCCTTAAAAGATACTTATGATGAGATAAGGGTGTATGTTGAACCAGTCAATATAAAAAAGACGGATATCTCTTTATTTACTTTATTTGTTGTCAGGTTGCGTTTTTCCATTTGTGGTTTGACAGCCATATATGAAGAAAACTGTGTATATTATTTGGATGTATGATATTGACTATATAAAATAAGCAATGGATGTGTGTTGTCTTTCATTGAATGTTTTATAAGAGTGCAAAATATTGGTCAGATATAAAACCACACTCCATCAATGTGTATTGATGACTTAATTTACTGGATCATATATTGATCTATACAAATTGGTGATTTTTCCACCCACAAAGCGATTGCGACACCCAACAGAACACATTGTAGTCTATATCATTACATACCCAGGTTCAGAGGGACATGAGGCAACCCCATTAATTTTAATGGAATTTATAGTCAAAACAATTTCCAAAACAATAATCTGATACAACATTCAGGAGAACCACATTCCTAGAAAACCTTGGAACAAATGTAATGCTCATCAAGAGCTGTGAGAATTTGGGTGTATTATACGATATGGCTGTAGGGCCTTATTGTGTAATACACGTGCAAGAACTGTCTTGGGTCCAATCAGGCTCGTTCATAATACCTTTGTTCAACCCTGGGTAGCTGTGGCTTCGAGCAGCGAGGCTTGACAAAGGCTTGACAAAGGAACTTAGTGTAAAGCAATGAACAGCACCAAACAACAAAACAAGGAAGTCACAACAAGAAAGACTCGCCATTTTTTTTTGTTTATGAAAATAGTGCTTATTTTTATACCTTTTTTAAGACTCTGATCATGGAAATCCACCGGAGGGTTCCCGAGATAGATTTTTGTAGATATAAATACTTTTAAATGCAACCGCAAACAAGCATTGATCAACAAGAAGTTTGTAAACTTTTGAAAAGTTTGTAAGAGTTAGTTCAACAACTCTGGGGCGGCTTGGGCAGCCAAATCAGACAGGATGGAGGTTTAAGGGGCCAGAAAGGATACTTTGGACAGTTACCTGGCCACCAGAGCATTTTTAACGGTAAATTCCAAACTTAACAGGGGAATTGCCATAAACTTGAATGGCACGGTCCTGATGCGGAGGTTACAGATAAAAAGATGTTAAAGGATGCTCTGATTAAGGTTGGGTTGACAGGAGATTTTGTGGAGAGTCCTCGGTCCATAGGAGGTGTGGGGCGGTTTTGGCCACAGAGATCGGGGTCCCCCGAAGTCCTCTTTGTTGCAGTAGCTGTTGGGGTTAAATCCTTTGGTGGGGGCTGGTGTTCCTCTGGGTTGACTAATCCGGACTTTGACGGCACTCCTTGGTCCTGCGGACTCTGGTGCAACTTTTGGCCAGCGAGGATTGGTCACTTTGTATGCTTGGCAGCAGGTAGCGGCAAAACATCTGCAGTGGTTACCAACTTGCCAATTTGGACTTCTTCAGCTCTTGCCTCCCTGAGCTGGTTCCAGGGGGGGAATCAGCTGACTGATTGTAGGAAAGTGGGTTTCTGTTGCAGTAACCCCCCCCACTTTTTGCCTGATAACTGATGCACTTTTCCTTGGTGTGCCCTGGGTCCCTGCCAATCAGGTACACAGGGCCTGTGTTCCTTCCCTAAAACTGCATTACAGCCTAAACCCAATTGGCCTCTCTGGCCACAGGTAAGCCCCTGGTAAATGGTGCCCTAGGTACCCAGGGCACTGTGACCAGAGAAGGCCTCTAAGGGCTGCAGCACTTATTGTGCCACCCTTGGAGTCCCTGTACCCTGACACACTGCCCTTGCAGGCTGGGTGTCTTGGTGCAGAACAAAACAGAGTCGACATGGCACACATCCCTGTGTGCCATGCCCACAAACACACTGCCCTGGCATACCTCAGTCACCCCTCTAGCTGGGTGCCCTATGCCAGTGGTGAGGGTACAGGTGCATGAGCCCTGTGCCCCTACAATACCCAGGTCCATTCCTGGGCACTGTAAGTGCAGTGCTGCCATTCAGAGTATATGGTGCTGGGAGGTCGTCAGCACGAACTCCACAGCACCATGATGGCTGCACTGAAGACTGAGAAGTTTGGTATCAAACTTCTCAGCACAGTAAGCCCACACTGATGCCAGTGTGGGATTTACTGTAAAATGCACGACAGAGGGCAACTTAGAGTTGCCCCCTGAACCTAACCTACAATCCACGTCTTGTCTGAGGGGCTGCCTAGGCTGCCACACAGCAGACATGTTGCTGGACCCCTGGGTAGAGAGCCATCCGCTCTCCCGGGCCTGCAACAATGCACGTCCTGGGCGAGGTGCTAGGCCTCCTCCCCCAGGATGGGCAGGGAGAAGCTTCAAAGGCATTCCGCCTTTGTAAGCTTCCCCAGACCACTTGCTGTACTCAGCAACTGGTCCCCACCGGTTCTTCCCCCCCATCCGGGCGGGAAACACCAAGGGAGGAAAGGGGGTGTGCCACCCTCTGCCAACCCCACCCCTCAGGTGGGGGAGGCGAGGTGAAGCACATCTCCGGGCTCTCGCCATCTTGAAGATGGAGAGCCCTGCCCAATCAGGACTAGGCTCCTGCCCCCCTCCCACAGGAGAGTGGCAGGATAGGGGGTGTACCCACCCCAGGGCAGGGACCCATTGGTCCCTGCCCTTTACCTAGCTGTAACACCCCTAAATCTAGTATTTAGGGGCACCCTGAACCTTCCTTCCCAAGATTCCCGCAACCTAAGAAGAAAAAGGACGAAAGAAGACGCCCAGCAGAGGAGACTGCAGAGAACAACTGACTTGGCCCCAGCCCTACCGGCCCGTCTGCAGTTTCCAGAGATCCTGCGCCAAAAATCATCTTGTCCTGCAGCCAGCGACCTCCAGAACCCCGGGGAGGACTGACTGCCTTCAACAAAGACCGGATCTCCTGTGAACAGCAGCTCTGTTCAAAAGAAACATCAAACAAAGACTCAGAGCCTGCTGAGGAAAAAGAAACCCGACGCCTGGAACCACCACTGCACCCGTCGTCTACAGCCCGAGTTCAAGTGGCCCACCGGTCCCAGCGAGGTCCCCCAGCGCTCCAGAGTCCGAGTCCACCGTGGGTTGACCCTTCCAGGACTCCCCGACGTCGCCTGCAGCCTCTGCACGGAGACCCCCCCCAACCGCGAGTGGCCCGGTAAGGTGGAATCCGACCTCAAAAGACACCCCTGCATCCAGCCGCCCTGCGCCCTGGAGAAAGGAACCAGAGGTGCACCTACGTCCCGAGCCCTCCAACTTACCTGCCCATCTGTTGGTTCCTCCTGGAAGTCTTCCTGGACCGAGCCTGCAGCTGAAAACCAAAACCGAAAATCTCCATTGAAATCAACAGGGCACCCGACCTCAAAACAGAACCCTGCACCCGGCCGCCCTAGTGCCGCTGAGGGTGCCCCTTTTGTGCTAACTTGGTCCCCAACTTGCCCTGAGCTTAACCCTAGGAGCTTTGCTCCCACAACCCCGTGGCCTGCTTGCCAGTCGCCACCAACCGGAGTCCCCCTATCCTCCATAGGATAACATTGGGCCTCAACACTCTGCACCCGGCCGCCCTAGTGCCGCTGAGGGTGCAACAACAGTGCATCACTGACCCTGGGAGACCCCAGAGTCTAACCACAGAACCCTAACTCAAAAGACCGATTACTTACCTCGAAACCGATAACTCATTTTTCCTCATAGGATAACATGGACACTTTTTCTTCCAAAAAGTTTCTAAGTGTCGACTTTTGAAAACTAAGAATATTCCTTAAAAATCGCACAAATAACCTAACCGAATTTTCTCAACTGTTTGCAGGAAAGGTCCCAGTGCTGAACCTAGGTGTCCAGCACTGAGTAACAAAAGTAATTAAAAAGTAACTTACCTGTGAATTGAATTTCCTTCCATAGGATAACATTGGTGGTTCTTTGTGAAAAGGTTTCTAAGTGTCAACTTTTGAAATACAAGAATATTCTTTAAAAATCGTACAAACTACAAAAACGTAGTTACTTACCTGTTTTAAGTAAATGTCCCAGTGCTGAATCTAGGAGTCCAGCACTGGATTACAAAAGTGACGTTAAAGTAACTTACCGGCGAATTGAATTTCTTTCCATAGGGTAACATTGACTGGTTTCACTTGGAAATTCTTCTAAGTGTCGAGTTTTGAGACTTTAAAATATTCACCTAAAACCAGTCTAATTACGAAAACGAATTTACTCACCTGCTATCAGGAGAGATCCCAGTGCTGGATCTTGGTGCCCAGCACTGACCCTAAAAAGTAATCACAACTGTACTTACCGGTAACTTGAATTTCCTTCCATAGGATAACATTGCCTGGTTTTTGCTGAAAAAGTTTCTAAGTGTCGATTTTGCAAACTTTCAAATATTCGTAAACAATTGCATGTATAACAAAAACACATTCTTTCAACTGTTTACAGGAGATGCACCAGTGCTGGATCCAGGATCCAACACTGAGTAAGAAAAAGTAACGATAACACTACTTACCTGCTAAGTGAATTTCCTCCCATAGGATAACATTGGTGATTCTATGTGAAAAAGTTTCTAAGTATCAACTTTTAAAATACAATAATATTCCTTAAAAATCACAACTGTAACCAAAACGTTTTTACTCAACTGTTTACAGGAGATGTCCCAGGACTGAATCTAGGATCCAGTCCTGTGGTTAGAAAAGTAATCCAAAAAGTAATCTATTGCATTTAACTAGAAATTCCCATTGAGCTCAATGTATAATTGTGTTTAAAATTGTGTTGCCTTTTGCAACAACTGTAACTATTGCATTCAAAAGTCTATTGCCTATTGAAAGTATTTACCTAAAGCATCTCATTCTGAGAAAGTATATTTTGATACCTATTGTTGGTTCTAAAATAAAACAAGCATATATTTTTATATACAAACCATTGGCCTAGAGTTCAGTTCTTGAGTGTGTGGCTTCATTTGCTGACTGAGTGTGTACAACAAATGCTTTACACTGTCCTCTGATACTGCCTTACTGCTCGACCAAGCTACCACTTTAGAGAGTAAGGTTATATCTAACTTTAGCCTCTGCCAAACCTCTGGGGACTGTGGACCCTGTGCACACTGAACCTTACTTTGGTTCAGTATATACAGAGCCACTTTCTTACACTGATCCATGGAGTCACTGCTTTGACTTGGTCCCAGGAATCAACTTGGTCCCGGGAATCAACTTTTCCACGGTTCAGAAGCCATAGGCATAGTCCAAACATAGCTAGCCCAAAGTGCAGCAGAAGCAGTCCTTCGGACGGTGCAGCCTCTCTCCGTGCAGTTTAAAGGGCAGGCCTTCTTCGGTCCTTTCTTCAAATACAACGTGATCTGGCAAGCAGGGTGCCAGAGTTGCCATATTTATCCCAGGAAAGTGCCCCGAGAGGATCACTCAGTCACTAGCCAAGGGGCTACTGGATCCCCCTCCATCCTAGTGACGTGTTTCCTGTAATGTGTGGCATCTGGCTGTCCCAGAGTGCACTATTATAGCCACTTATAAGTGTCGGGCCCTTCCTTGGTCGTCAGGAGCCCACCCTGGAAGTGTTGCTACCTGAGGGCTACACGCCCATGGGAAAACTGGTATGGGGATGGACTTTCCCCGACTCCAACCTGTCTGCAGGAACAACAAGCATTTGCAATGCAATAGGTCTCACATTTGCAAGAGTTGGAGCCATTGGTGTTGTAAATTTGTTTTGGAGTGGATGTATGTAATGTGTAGTGGAATTATATGGTATGGTGTGCAGGGAAATTATGTGGATTGTAATTATGAGGTGTTTAGTGTATAAGAATTGTTTGTAATGGGATTGTGTGTTATGGAGAGTAATTATGTGGTATGGCATTTTGTGCTGTGGAGTGTTATGTGGTGAAGTTTAATTTTGTGGTGTGCTGTTTAATTTTGTGGTGTGCTGTTTAATTTTGTGGTGTGATGTGGAATTATCTGGTGAGGACTGAATGTATGTGATGTGTTATGTAATTGTGTTGATTTGTATTATGTGGCTTTTTATTGAATTATGTGGTGTGTAATGGAAATGTGTAGAGTTGATTTGTGTGGCGTGGAACTGTGTGGCGCTGAGAGAAATTATGCTGATTGGGATTATGTGGCATGGTGTAGAGTGTATGTGAATTGTTGCTATGTGGTATAGATTGGTTTTATGTGGGTTGCATTTATGTGGTAGTGAGTGTTATTATGGGAAGTTGAATGAAGTTGTGGTGAGTGCTATTAAGTATAGTGTAATTATGATGGGTGGTATGCTTTCGAATTGCGTGGTGTGGAATTGTGTCAATTCATAGAGGCACAGGGTGTGATGAGGAAAGATTTAACATGCCAGCAAATAGGAAGAACAGTTAAATTAGCAATGCGTTTGATAAAGAAAAACCCCACGAACAATGTGCTCGATAAAGAATAACCCTTCCCACCATGAACTGTGCATGATAAAGAATAACCCCACGAACAATGTGTTTGGGGTACCTGTAAGAAAGTGCCCTCTCTTTGCATGGTTGCCCCCACTTTTTGCTGAATTGCTGATGTACTTTGACTGAGTGTGCCCTGGGCTCCTGCCAAACAGGTACCTAGGGCCTATGTTCTTTCCCTTAAAACTTCATTGAAAAACAAAACCCAATTGGCACTCTCTGGCACCAGGTTAGCCCCTGGTAAATGGTACCACAGGTACCCAGGGCACTGTGACCAGGGAAGGCCTCTAAGGGCTGCAGCATTTATTGTGCCACCCTTAGAGGCCCTGTACCTTTACACTCACACACTGCCTGTGCAGGCTGCGTGTTTTGGTGCAGAACAAAGTGAAGAGTAGACATGGCACACATCCCTGTGTGCCATGCCTACAACCCACTGCCCTAGCATAGATCAGTCACCCCTCTAGCTGGGTGCACTATACCAGTGGTGAGGGTACAGGTGCATGAGCCCTGTACCCCTACAGTGTCTAAGCCAATTCTTAGACCTTGTAAGTGCAGTAATGCCATTAAGAGTATATGGTGCTGGGAGTTTGTCATTACGAGCTCCACAGTACCATAATGGCTTTACTGAAAACTGAGAAGTTTGGTATCAAACTTCCCAGCACATTAAACCCACTCTGATGAGTGTAGGATTTAATGAAAAATGTACACAGAGGGCATCTTAGAGATGTCCCCTGAAAAATGACCTAACACTAGTGTCCAGGCTGAGTGGCTACTCACCAACTGCCACCACCAGACATGTTTCTGGACCCCTGGGTCGAGAGCCTGCTGCTCTCGGTGGCCTGAAACAATGCACATCCTGGGACGAGGTGCCAAGCCTCCTCCCACAGGATGGGCAGGGTCCACGAAGGGGAAGCTTCAAAGGCTTGCCGCCTTTGTGAGCTTCCCCAGGCCTTTTGCTGCTTCCAGCAACTGGTCCCCACCGGTTCTGACCCCCACTTTGGGCAGGAGAACCAGCAGGAAAACCAAGTGAGGAAGGGAGGTGTGCCCACCTTTGCCAACTCCACCCCTCAGGTGGGGGGAGGCGAGGTGGAGCACAACTCTCAGTCCCCGCCATCTTGCATATGGGGGGGCCCAGCCAACCAGAGTGAGGCATATGCCCCCTCCCACTGGAGGCTGGCATAATAGGGGGTGTACCCACCCCAAGGAAGGGACCCATTGGTCCCAATCTTTTACTTACCTGTAACGCCCCTAAATCTAGTATTTAGGGGCACCCCCGAACCTCACCTCCTCAGACAAGCAACGGCTAAGAAGAAAATAAGGACCGAAAAGCAGCGCTGAAGCTAAGAGGACGACGCCCACAGACGTGACCCCAGCCCTACCGGCCTGTCCCCACCTCGAACCTGCAGAAGTGAAACTCCGGTGTGTCCTGCAGCCAGCGACCTCAAGAACCCCGAAGACCTGCCCTGCCTTCCAAAGAAAAGACTGTCTCCCGTGAACACCGGATTTGTTCATCAACAGGCTCTGGCCAAATCTGCGAGTCTGCACTACTCTGCACCCGTCGCCCACAGCCCGAGTTAGAGTGGTCCAACACCACGAGGAGGTCTCCCCGACGATTCTGACCCGAGATCTGGTGATCTCTGACCTGCCTCGAATCACGCAGCCTTTTTCTGGAGGATCCCCCCCAACTGCGACCGGAGCTGGTAAGAGAAACCCGACGCCTAAAGACACCCCTGCACCCGAAGCCCCACGGCCTTGGGTGGCCCAACCAACGGTGTCCCAGCAACCCAACTTACCTCTCCAACCAGTGGTCACCTCCAGAAGATCTTCATCCCCGAGCCTGCAGTCTTTGTTGAAACCGGAGAATCCTCATTAAAACCAACAGGGCACCAGACGCCAAAAGAGCACCCAGCCGCTGCTGCGCTGCTTTGTGTGCTAAACAGGATCCCCCTTTGTCCTGAGCCTAACACCAGGAGCTTTGCTCCCACAACCTAGTGGCCTGCTCGTAAGCAGCCACCAACCAGAGGCCCCCTACCCCTCATTGGGGCTCAGCCATCTGCACCCGGCCGCCTTAGTGCTGCTGAGGGTGTAACAAGATTGCATCCTTGACCCTGGGGGAACCCTTGTTCTAACCCCAGAAACCCAACCCCAAAGACCGAGTACTTACCTGGTAACCGTTACCTTCATTTCTCTCCATAGGAATCCATGGACTGTTTTTCTCTGAAAAATGTTCGAAGTGTGGAGTTGATTTGTATGGAAACCTGAAAAAAAACAATTGTGCAATACTGATTTTTACCTACCCTTTCTCTAGGAAATGTCTCAGTGTGATATCTAGGCATATCACACTGAGTAAAAAAGAAACTTAAAAAGTAATCTGTACTGTAATATCAATACCTTGACTTACCTGTATTTCAAACAACTGCATTTGAACTTGCATTCACTTGTAAACACTGCATAATATCTTGCAAAGCATTTATTTCACTTACCTGTGCCAGGCTTGGTTATAGAAATAAAATAACTTCATATTTTTATACAAACATTGGTCTGAAGTTCAGTCTTTGAGTGTGTGATATCATTTGCTGATTGAGTGTGTACAACAAATGCTTAACACTACCCTCTGATACAGCCTTAATGTTCGACCACACTACCACAAATAGAGAATAAGGTGCTATCTACTTTTACCTCTGCCTACCTTTGGGGTTCCACTGGACTCTGTGCACACTATACCTCACTTTGGTATAGTATATACAGAGACAGCTTCCTACAGGCGCCCAATACCAAATCTGCACCCTGAACCCACCCGCCCCTGTGCCACCGGTGGTGTATATTTGGTGCTGCTTTGTGGCCCCCACCTGGACTCTGTGCACACTATACCTCATTTTGGTATAGTATATACAGAGCCAGCTTCCTACAGTACCTTTCCCATATGTTTATTAATTTGACACTCCAGGTACACATTTGGATGTTTCTGCACATCATTTAGCCTCTTCTTTACCCTCAGGGGGAACATAGGGCAACATATCCAAAGTTCATTTTGACCATAATTATGAATCGGCATACTGTGGAACGCACGTTTAGTCCATACATTCTATATTGAATGCCCATTTTTTATCTGCCAAGGCCCAGATTACATTTAGCCTGATTAATTGTGACATGACAGGGAACTGCACTGAATCTCCATGGTTTTTATGTGGTAACTTTCAATAGGATAATTCTGCTGCATTTTTCTGGGGGAAATGTTTGGGGTTAAAGGGAGTTGAAGATTTTGATGCAGTAAGTACTGAAAGCTCAATAAATCTATGAAACAATTCTTGAGCAAGAAGATATATAATTAAATTGTGGGCATATGGCAAACTAGAAACCTAATCCATCAATACAAAAAATATCAAACACTCATGAACAAAGTAGCAAAAATATTTGATATACATTAAGAATAGTGCAAAAAATATATTTATGAAACTAATCAGTCAGCTGTTCACATTCCGATTTGATAACACGTTTGACAGATATTCATTTCTGTAATGTAAAACAATACATCATGATATTGATACAATTTAGTATTGCTAACAACTCAGATGGCGTTAACAATAAGACATAGTATTCCATATGTACAATAATGTTGATTTTTGGGTGGTTAATACCCGCACGACAAAGTGATGGAATGCTCAAAGGTATTATAGGGCTCAAATGTGTTACTACGTGTGTTTCGGCAAAATGCCTTAATCAGGAAGCCGTCGAAAAAATATTTGTAATTGAACTGCAAATTGTAAAACTATTTTCAATATGCCCACAAAGGAATAATAAATGTATACTAAAAGAATTTAGATTTCATTTAAAAACAGTTTGTGTACTTACAGCCAAATTTACCACCCAAACACACGTGGTGTACTAGAAAAGAATATTTGGGATTGAAGAAAGAAGAGACAAGAGGAAATAAGAGAACTAGAAGATATTCATACCAGTTGCTCAATAGTGAATATGACCACTAAAAGCAATGAATTAGTCTGAATAATTCAAGTAGACCCACATCCTCCAAATATATAGAATCTAATAGTCCCAGGTGAAGTGGGTTACAACATTCTAGGGTATTGTGGAAATACCTGGATATAAATGCAGATAATGCCAAACCTGGCTCAGTGTCAACTTAGAGCCAAACACGAAGTAAAGCCGGGGGATAAGTACATAGATGCCCACCGTAGAGTGGATGGCAGTCTGTGCCAGCAGACACGCTGAACGATATGGTAAAAACAAGGAAGAATACCTAAATAACAAAGTTTTCATAATACGGACCAGGACTAGTAATTGAGCAACTGCATCAAACTTTTACCAAGATAAGATGCCTGAGAAGCTCAATATGTAATGAGTCGGCGTAATTTAAGCATGCGACTAATTAACGAGGTCCCTAGAACAGAAGTAAAGTACCGTTAAAACTACTGGAGAAAGTGTATGGGCTGAGTATAATGTTATTAACCCTACTTAACTTACTGGAACAATGGATACGGATAGGTAGGACCTCAGCAAGAAACAGTTGTTCAATTAGATATGCCACATGGGTCGAATAAGACCATGAGGTTAAGAGGTCTGTAATGTAAAAATGATAAAATTGTTAAAGGTATGAAAATGCCTGAATGTAAACAAGAGAGTTTGGCAAATACCGATGCATAAATTACAAGCATTCTGACTGTGCCATGGACGGTCGCATCGGATGTGGTCACAATAAGGCAGAGATAACGTAAAACCCAGCATGCGTTGGCGGGTGAAGTATAATGCTGAAAAGATGACCGGGAAGGGGAAACAAAAAGCAATGGCTTGGTCTCCCAGGTAGGAAGGTGGGCACCATGTTGTAACAAGTCCCGAGTGTAAAGAAAAGACAGATGTACAGAATATTTTATTTTGAGTATTGACTTACCAATATTCTAACTGTGCCTATGGACGATCACATCGCATAGAATGACGATATAGCAGAGGTAACGCCAAACCAAGCATGTGTCAGCGGATGAAATATAGTGCCGGAAGACAGACCCGGAGGTGGAAACAAAGAGCAATGGTTTTGCCTCATAGCTAGGAACGTGGGCACCATGTTGTAACAAGTCCCAAATGTAAAGAAAACAGTTAGATGCACAGAATATTTTATTTAGAGTAATGAGTCAACAGATGTATCGATGAAGTGTGCACCTGGAATGGAGACTGAATGTAAAGTGATCCTGGATATTGTATTTATAAAGTGATCAGTATAAAGAGACCATCTGAGCCGAATAAACTAACCAGGGAATAGAGCCACTGTTATAGGTCAAATGAAAGTATATATATTGACAGATGGCAAAGAGACTTCTTTTATGAAAGCAAAAGTGGAAATTGAAATATAAAAGATAAAAAATGTGGTATTCTGCTCAAATAAATGAATGCCCACAAGCTAGATGCTCTAGCTAGGCTATAGAGTGAAGAATTACATAAAACAAGCGGTAATCAATAAATATCCAATAGTAAAGCGTTCTTATAGGTCAAAAGATTTTTTAAAGAAATAACAAGGGGAACATAATGAATACTTGACTAATGCTGGGGAGTGGGGCACTGAGTCACTATTTAATAGGCCACAAAGTGTGAAAGAAAGGTCCCAAATTCTACATAAATAGACTTCAATAAGAAAGAAACGGGGGCCAAATTAGGATGGTGCATCCCAGGGGGTCATGTTTGTATGCAGCCAGAGAAAAAGCTAGTGTGTGACCCCAAATGTTCAGAAACCAACTACAAGACCCAGCAAATGCCAGAAGTAATAGTCAGACAATAAAGGTAGAGGGCCTCACCATGAGAGATGGTAAACACTGGTGGGTATTACCTTCTGTAGAAATTGAACCGAATGGCTTGATCCCATGGGATTTTTGTTAAGATCGTGTGTTTAAGTATTAAGAGAGGAGATCCAAAAAACGTCTCTATGTTTACGAATAGCTTCCGGATCTATGCCTGGACGTGCATGTATTTTTTTCAGGATGATCCAGTAGATGTCTTCAGGTGTATGGCCTAAGTCCATATAATTTTGGACTAAGGGTGCTGAAAGCTTCTTCGTACGGATAGCTGATCTGTGTTCAGTAAGTCTGGTAGCTAGGGAAAGGGATGTTTCTCCCACATATCCTAGCTTACACGGGCAGATGAGTAAATATATAATATCTCTGCTTTTACAATTAGTAAAGACCTTGAGATTGATCTTATAGCCATTGAACAACATATTGTCTGTTTCTAAAGCCAGGTCACAGGCTTTGCATGTTCTGCATTTAAAATTACCGACTACAGGTTTGCTGCCATCTATGGTCTTTTGGATGAATCCTTTCAGTGACGGAAGTCTAGATCTTACCACATGATCTTTCAGATTTTTATTCCTTCGATGAGCAAACGGAGGTCTAGGTAGAATTTGTGTCTTAACTTTTTCTACATTGAGAATATGCCAATTTGAACATGCAATTTGGCGTATCTTTTCAGTTCAGAGTTGAATGTAGAGTTACAAATACCAGCTTGGGTTTCTCTTTGGGTCTGGTATTGGTAAGATGTTGGCGATCGTAAAAACGTGCCCTTTTGTATGAATCTCCGACGAATTTCTTAGGGTAGCCTCTCAAGATAAATGTTTGTTTCATGTCAATAGCTCTGGCGTCGAAATCTGCCAGATTGGTAAAGTTACGGCGTAACCTTAAGAATTGTCCAAAGAGTATGCGTTTTTCCTGAGTGGAAGGGTGAAAACTGCCAAAATGTTAAAGGGTATTACGAGCTGTGGGTACATATAAAATCGACATCAAGTTGACCCACTGAATGTTTGAGGACTATATCAAGAAATTCAACCTGCTCATTACTGGAACTTGATGTGAAGTGCATGTTTTTATCACACCGATTCAGCTAAGCTAAAAATTCCAAAAATATATCTGGGAGACCAGTCCATATGAAAAAGATGTCGTCAATGTAGCGGGACCATCTGGTAACTGGTTCAGAAAACGGGGCCACTTCATTGTAGATAAATGTTTTCTTAAATGTTGCCATAAAGATGTTGGGAACACCAGAAGCTCCCATGCGAACACCTTTTATCTGCTTATATAGATTGCCATTAAATTCAAATGTATTTTCCTCCAAAACAATTTTGAGGCATTCCAGAATGAAGGTAACTGTGCTACCTACATGAAAAGTGTTGATAAACCAATAGACAGCATCTAGGGCTCCTTGTTGCGGGATGTTACTATTAAGAGCCTCGATGTTAAGAGTGACCATAAGGTCAGATGCAGAATTGAACTCGTATCCCTCAATGATATTGATAATATGTCTGGTATCTTGGACAGGAGATGGAATTTTTGATACACGAGGTCTTAAAATCGTATAAATGTATTTTGATAAGGGTTCCGTGATTGACCCTATCGTAGTGACTATAGGGAGGGTTGTCTGGATTCTTATGAATTTTTTGGTAAACCATATATACTCATCATTTTGGGGGGTTTTGTGTTCAAATACACGTACTCTGTCACAGATGTATTCGTTTCGAAGGGCTCTAGCTGTTAAGCGTTCAATTTTTATTTTCACTTTTGTTGTTGGATCGGCGGTAAGTGATGGTATCTTGTAAGAGATCCATCATTTTAGATACATAGGTATTGGTATCTAATACTACAATGCCGCCACCTTTATCACAGTTCTTAATTGTGATGTTTTCTGTCTGAGCTCACACAGAGCAGCAAATTCCTGGCGGTCAAGATTGTAGGATGTTTTAGGAACGTACTTAATAGCGGCTAGAAGTTTTTTTTATATAACTTGTTCGAAAGTAGTTACCTCAGATCCTACCTGATCTAAAGTAGGTGTAAAAGTGTATACAGGAGCTAAGCCTGATCTGTAAGTACTGAAAGCTGCATGTTAAGCCCCATTCAGGGGGCAACTGATAAATTCGGATCCCTGTGGTGCCTGCGGCATCTCGGGAATGATCAATAATTTGCTCTTTGAGGCTAAGAGTATTCAGGGCCTTGGGGCTTTGCTAATGCTTGTGGAGAAATACAAGCTTCTATCTATGAAACTCCTCTAGAAATACTTTGTTCTCGTTTATTAGGCAGGTAACTAACATACTTCAATCCAAAGAGAGCTTCCAAATGTGATACCCGAGAGCAAGAGTGGTTTTATTTGAAATGTCTCTCAACGATCTAATTTAGCAATGCTTCCGCCCTACTAATCTCAGGGCTCCTAATCATACGCACTATGAGTAGCAGTAACTATTAGTGCCGGCACTAACAGGCTGAGTATATACAGGCACGAGGTGCTGAAAACAAAATACACTAAGACAATGCTTGCAAATACGATGCACTGGTTTAGTTCTGCCATAAAATAAATTGAATATTTTACTTCTAAAGAATAGTGGGGTGGACAGCAAATTATTGAAGAAGACCGAGCGACACTGCACATAAATAAATATACATACATACATATATATATATATATATATATACACACACACATATATATATATATATATATACATACACACACACACACACACATATATATATATACACACACACACACACATATATACATATACACATACATATATACACATACATACACATACACATACATATACATACATACATATATATACACATATACATACACACATATATACACACACACACATATATACACACACACACACACACACACACACATATATACACACACACACATTAGAAATACACACACCTTATATATACATATATACACACACACCCTTAACAGTAAGTTAGTCTAATGCTTGCCGACTCCAAAAATAGGCAACAGCAGTGCTGATGACATTTTGAGTCTACCAGCATAAACAAAGGAGGCAGATAAGAAGATAATGCGTGAGCTGTTTATTTTGTAAATGCCTGAAGAATACAGCAGCTGGTAAGTACTAACTTCAAAACTCCACTAACTATAATAGAAATGTGTAGGGCTCAGTGTAAGAAAGTGGCTCTATATATACTGAACCAAAGTAAGGTTCAGTGTGCACAGAGTCCACAGTCCCCAGAGGTTTGGCAGAGGCTAAAGTTGGATATAACCTTACTCTCTAAAGTGGTAGCTTGGTCGAGCAGTAAGGCAGCATCAGAGGACAGTGTAAAGCATTTGTTGTACACACTCAGTCAGCAAATGGTCTCACACACTCAAGAACTGAACTCTAGGCCAATTGTTTTGTATATAAAAAATATATTTGTTTTATTTTAGAACCAACAATAGGTATTAAAATACTTTCTCAGAATAAAATGCTGTAGTTGTATATTTTCAATAAGCAATAGACTTTTAAATGCAATAGATACAGTTGTTGCAATAGGCAACACAATTCAAACACAATTATAACATTGAGCTCAATGGGAGTTTTTAAGTAACAGCAGTTTCAGTTACTTTGCGTATGATTTTCTTACTCAGGGTTGGATCCTGGATTCAACCCTGGTTCATTTCCTGTAAACAGTTGAAAGAAATCGTTTTTGTTACACAGGCGATTTTTAAGGAATATTTGTATGTTTCAAAAATCGACACTTCGAAGAATTTCTGGCAAAAACCAGGCAATGTTATCCTACGGAGGAAAATCAAGTTATCGGTAAGTACAGTTATTACTTTTCAGGGTCAGTGCTGGGCACCAAGATCCAGCACTGGGATCTCTCCTGATAACAGGTGAGTAATTTCGTTTTTGTTGATCGGGCGATTTTTAGTGAATATTTTAAAGTTTCAAAACTCGACAGAAGAATTTCCAAGTGAAACCAGTCAATGTTACCCTATGGAGAAAATGTAGGTTATCGGCTTTCAGGTAAGTACTCGACTGGCAGAGTTAAGGTTCTGGGCATAGACTCAGGGGTCTCCCAGGGTCAGGTAGGTACAGTTGGTACACCCTCAGCGGCACAGGGGCGGCCAGGTGCAGAGTGAGTTGGGCCCAATGTTAGCCTATGGCGGGCAGGGGGCCCTTGGTTGGTGGCTGCTAGCAAGCAGGCCACGCGGCTGTGGGAGCTGGGCTCCTGGTCACTTACACAGGGCAAGTGGGGAAGTAGAATAGGATGGGTGTTGCACTCGCAGGGGCACTTGGGCGGCTGGGTGCAGGGTGCTTTTGAGCCGTCGGGCGCTCAATGGATTTCAATGGAGAAGTTACCAGATGAACAAAGGCTGCAAGCTCGGGGACGGAGATTCTTCAGGTGCGACCACCACTTCGAGAGGTAAGTTGGGCAGCTGTAGGTTAGGTAGGCACCCCGGAGTTGGGCACAGGGGGCCGCAGGGCGTAGGGTGCAGGGGTGTCTTTTCGCGTCGGGAAATCTTACCCTCTGCTGGTCGCGGTTGGAGGGGTCCCTGGTTCTGAGGCTGCAGGCGTCGTCAGGAGCGTCGAGGAGGGTCCTTGAATGAATGAATGAATATGCATTTCTAGAGCGCATGGCTACCATAAGGCCTCCCAGCGCTAAAAGGCAGTAACATCACCGTGCAATGGTCAGGAATCATGAAAACAGAAAAGTTTTCAGAAATTTACGAAAAGCCAAATAGTTGTCCTCCAGGCGTATGTAATTGGGAAGTTGGTTCCAGCACTTTGCCGCGGTATATGCAAACATACGTCCACCGCTCCGTGATCTATATATCCTGGGAGCTACTGCTAGATGTTTATTCTCAGAGCGGAGAGATCTCTTAGGGAGGTAAGGGGATATGATGGATCGAAGGATCGGTGGGCCCTCAGTCGAGAAAGTTCTATGGACAATGCATAGTGCCTTGAACTGAATTCGTTCCGCAACTGGGAGCCAGTGAAGAGAGGCAATGTGTGGTCTTGCGGATACCCGGTTAGGGACCCGCATAAGCAGGCGGGCTGCACAGTTTTGTACCGTTTGTAAAATTTTAATGGTAGAGCATGGAGAGCCTAAGTACAGCACATTAGCATAATCCAGTCTGGAGAGGATTAGTGCTTGTACCAGCAGTTTTCTTGCAATGAAAGGCAGCAGAGGGAGAATTTTTCTAATCATCCTCAGGATCCCATAACAGGTACCTGCCACCTTCCGCGCCTGCTCCTTGAAATTAAGATTATGGTCCAGCCATACACCAAGACTTTTAATCTGATCCTTAGGAGGTGGCATTGGACCTAAGCATCTCGGCCAAAATAGGTTGCCATCTTTGGGTGAAGTATTACCCAAAAACATCCACTCCGTTTTTGCCCCATTAAGTTTTAAAAAAGAGCCATCCATCCATGCGGAGACCTTCTCCAAACAGTTGGCCAGATTAATTTTCACATTATCAGATTGATTCAATGACACAATCAACTGGGTGTCGTCTGCGTAAGTGACAATCTGGATACCAAAAGGTTCTACAATCTTGGCAAGGGGGCTCATGTAGACATTAAAAAGCGTGGGGCTCAGGGAGGAGCCCTGAGGCACCCCGCATCTCAGAGGCATACTTTCAGAGGTAGAGTTATCCTCGAATACTTGAAAAGATCTATTGTCCAAGAAGGACTCAAGCCACTTTAGTGCAGTTCCAGTCACTCCAACCTCTCTGAGTCTCACAATCAATAGTTGATGGTTAACCGTGTCGAAGGCTGCGCTAAGATCAAGCAGAACAATCGCCACGGAGCCACCAACATCAAGAATTTTTCTGGTTTCTTCAACCACCGCCAGCAGGGCAGTTTCCGTGCCCTGTTTAGGTCTGAAACCAGTTTGAGAGGCGTGGAGGCATTCATTCTTCTCAAGAAAGGCGGAGAGTACGCAATTAACATATTTTTCACCTATTTTTGAGATCCCTGGCAGAAGTGAAATTGGTCGATAATTTACAAATACTTCTGGGTCCAGGCTCGTTTTTTTTTTAAAAGGGCTTTAACCCTAGCCTGTTTCCAAAGAGAGGGAACAGATCCAGAGGAGAGTGATAAATTAATAAGGTCCAATATGGTTATAGCCACCGAGTCAGCAACCTGACAGAGGATAGTGGGGGAACCACATCACTGGGAGAACCAGATTTCAGTTGGATCAAATAGTTTTTTAGGGATTTTAGATCCAAGGGAGGAATTATTTCAAGGCGGGGAACTGTGATTAGTATTTGATCGTCCAGATGCGGAATGTGTAAAGATGCTGAAGTAGGGGGAAAAGTGGAGTAGATATCCTCCATTTTTTTTAAAAAGTACTTTGCCAAATTATTACATCGTCCCAGAGTATCATCAGACGGCAAAGGGGGAACGGGGGGATTGACGAGAGATTTCGCAATCTGAAAGATTTCGCGAGGGGAGTTGGATGCTAAAGTAATCTTTTTTTCATAGTACAATGACTGTGCAGTTCTAATTTCTAGTTTATAAGCTTTGATGGCCTCTCTATAATTGATTTTCTTAGCATGAGAGAAGTCTTCCCTCCAGCTTCTTTCCAGATGTTTGCATTTTTGCTTCAGCTCTCTAAGCTGGGGGGAGTACCATGCGATACTTTTAAGGCCCTTTTTTTTTGTCATCCACTTTGGTGCTGGATTCTTGGTCACAGTCGCCAGGGGGACGTCCTCGTGGTCTTTGTCCACTCAGGCACAGGCCGGGCTCGGCGGGTGCAGAGTGTGCAGGAGTCGCGGTTCCTGGCTGGCACCAGGGGTTTGTTACTTGCTTTGAGCAGAACCACTGCTCGTGGGAGTCCCAGTCTTTTAGAGTCACAAGGCAGTCGGGTCCTCCGGGGTTTTCGAGGTTGCTGACCACTGGAGACGCCGGGGTTTAGCAGGAGCAGGTTCGAGGGTCGACAGGCCTGTAGGGCTGGGGCCAAGTCAGTTGGTGTCTTCCTTTTGTTAGCAGCTGCACGTAGGTCTTCTTTCTTCTTGTTCTTCTTGCTTGTTTCGGATTCGGGATCTGAGGAAGGAAGGTTCAGGGTGCCCTTAAATACTAAATTTAGGGGCGTTACAGGTAGGTAAAGGGCAGGGACCAATGGGTCCCTTCCCTGGGGTGGGTACACCCCCTATCCTGCCACTCTCCAGTGGGAGGGGGGCAGGAGCCTAGTCCTGATTGGGCAGGGTTCCCCATCTTCAAGATGGCGAGAGCCCGGAGATGTGCTTCACCTCGCCTCTCCCACCTGAGAGGTGGGGTTGGCAGAGGCTGGCACACCCCCTTTCCTCACTTGGGGTTTCCCGCCAGTCTTCCGGCCAGAGTGGGGGCTGGAACCGGTGGGGACCAGTTGCTGAGTACAGCAAGTGGTCTGGGGAGGCTCACAAAGGCAGCATGCCTTTGAAGCTTCCCCCTGCCCATCCTGGGGAGGAGACCTAGCACCTCGCCCAGGACGTGCATTGTTGCAGGCCCAGGAGAGCGGATGGCTCTCTACCCAGGGGTCCAGCAACATGTCTGCTGGGTGGCAGCCTAGGCAGCCTCTCAGGCAGGACGTGGATTGTGGGTTAGGTTCAGGGGCAACTCCAAGTTGCCCTCTGTCGTACATCTTACATTAAATCCCACACTGGCATCAGTGTGGGTTTAATGTGCTGAGAAGTTTGATACCAAACTTCTCAGTCTTCAGTGTAGCCATCATGGTGCTGTGGAGTTCGTGATGACGACCTCCCAGCACCATATACTCTTAATGGCAGCACTGCACTTACAGTGCCCAGGAATGGACCTGGGTACTGTAGGGGTACAGGGCTCATGCACCTGTACCCTCACCACTGGCATAGTGCACCCAGCTAGAGGGGTGACTGAGGTATGCCAGGGCAGTGTGTTTGAAGGCATGGCACACAGGGATGTGTGCCACGTCGACTGTTTTGTTCTGCACCAAGCCACTCAGCCTGCAAAGGCAGTGTGTGTGTGTCAGGGTACAGGGCCTCTAAGGGTGGCACAATAAGTGCTGCAGCCCTTAGAGGCCTTCTCTGGTCACAGTGCCCTGGGTACCTATGGTACCATTTACCAGGGGCTGACATGTGGCCAGAGATGCCAATTGGGTTTAGGCTTCAATGCAGTTTTAGGGAAGGAACACAGGCCCTGGGCACCTGATTGGCAGGAGCCCAGGGCACATTCAGTCAAAGTACATCAGCAATTCAGCAAAAAGTGGGGGCATACCATGCAAGAAAGATGGCACTTTCTCACACTCAGGTCGCCTTAGACTCAGTGAGCTGAGAGAGTGAGAGGCTTGAGTTCCTTTTACTGCATGACAGCAGCTTGAAACCATATAAAAAGGGGGAAAGCGCAGCACTTTAACAAAAGTGGTGGACGGTAGGGTGATGGGTGCAACTGCAACACAAATTCTAAATATTGCAAACAAGGGTAAGATGGGCACAGGAAGTGAGCAGACAGTAAGGAGCGAGGTGGCAGCGGGCAGACAGGGAAAGGAGGGGCAGAGGATCAAAGGTGATATCAGGAACATTTTGCTTTTCAACTTTGCCCAAGTCCTGTGGGTGGTCAGCTGTTTCTGTTTTGGGGGGCCCTGTGCTGAGAGTTTAAATAATTCCGTCGCGTGTTTGCACAAATGATCGCATCGCTATCTATTCCATAGGCACCCCTTGCTGACCGGCACACCACTGCACGCTACCATCACTTCTTTGTCTCAAACCGCCTCGATAGTGGAGAGAGAAGTTAAAATAGACAGTTTCTTATTTTTATATTAAAAAAAAAAATGGAGTGCTTACAGTGAAACTAACAAAATGCTGCCTGTGCACTTTGATCGCCTGTCACTGTTAGTGTCTTTCAAAAAGACAGACGATTGGAATTCCTCGACATGGATACCATTCAATTATCAACCCTTATTAAGTGTTGCATTTGTACCGCTGATTACCGCACTGTGGGAAACTTATCGAGATCTCTACAGCTCAAAATGGCATCCGACCTCTAAGAATTTCAAAAATAAAAACGTAATGATGGTCGC
The DNA here is from genome assembly GCA_963921515.1 of Calotriton arnoldi. Classification (NCBI taxonomy): domain Eukaryota; kingdom Metazoa; phylum Chordata; class Amphibia; order Caudata; family Salamandridae; genus Calotriton; species Calotriton arnoldi. Next base: position 226,113 of record CAWUFW010016953.1, on the reverse strand, counting down.
CAAATGCAAGTCTCCAAAGGTGGTATATATAGAAAATGTAAACTGCTGCCTAAGAAGAGGGCCGCAGAGCACCCCGTTCGCATGAATATTTCCCGCTTCAAGTAGTGAGAAAGTCCATCTCTAACCACCCCTAATCCCCCAGGCGTGTAAACTTACAGACCACTGCTATTCTGTAGTGGTTCTTGGGCGAGGGCGTGGCATGACTCCAGTCTCCCGACAGGCTTCGGCAATGATCCGTAAACACAGATGTCCTTGAGGCAAAGCAAGCTTTTCTGCATGGGCGCACTTTAAATAAACCGCTGGCCCACACCCTTGCCAAACCCAATATGGCCAACGAGAATGCGGAGATCTTGGGAGTCTCGTAACATCTAGTGGCAAAGTATTCAGCTTGATCTGCTGAATACGGTGAGCCGGGTCAAAGAAAGGGGCGCGGACGCCACTACAGTGAAAGTGCGGAATGGGGCGCTTAAATTTTTTTTTAAAAAGCGTTATTTTGTCAAGCAGTAAATACTGCGCTGGTATAAAGAAAGGCCCAGCACAAGGCGTACCCGCTGGTTAAAAAAAAAAAAAACAATTGCGAGAGCATGTCCTGCCTGTAATTGCAGGAAGAAGAAAGTCATTTAAGAAAATAGTGGTAAATAAAACATACGGAGTAACAACACACGCAAGCGGGCCAGTCCTCATGGTAGGTTACAAAAGGCAGTACTAAGGAGGGACTACTAAGCCTATTCACGAATCAAAAGCAACCATTTAGAAAGTGTCGGAAGCTGGCTCTGTATATACTATACCAAAGTAAGGTATAGTGTGCACAGAGTCCAGTGGAACCCCAAAGGGAGGCAGAGGTAAAAGTAGATAATACCTTACTCTCTATTTGTGGTAGTGTGGGCAAGCAGTAGGCTTTATCGGAGGGTAGTGTTAAGCATTTATTGTACACACTCAGGCAAGAATGATGTCACACACTCAAAGACTGAACTCAGACCAATTTGTGTAAAAAATGTAGTTGTATTTTATTTTCTAGAACCAAGCCAAGCCTGGTACAGGTAAGTGTAATAATACTTTGCAAGAGTAATGCAGTTAAATACAGTTTGAATGCAACTGGATTGGTTACAGGTAAGTCACTTGTTCATAAAACAATTTGAATTACTTTTCAGTTACTTTTTAGAATACTTAGTACATTACTTTTCAAATTACTTTTTAAGATACTTTTTCTACTCAGTGTGATATGCCTAGATATCACACTGGGACATTTCCTAGAGTAAAGGTAAGTAAATCAGTTTTTGTACATATGCAGATTCTTAGGGTATCATACAACTCCACACTTTTTCATAAGAAAGCAGTCAATGCAGTCCTAAGGGAGAAAGGAAAATGCTACTTACCCAGTATGCATCTGTTCTTGGCATCTAGAGCTGTAGAGTCATATGCTGTGCATAGATCACCATCTAGTGTTGGGTCCGGATGTTTGCACTTTGATTTTCTTCGAAGAAGTCTTTCCAGTCACAAGGTTGGTGACTCCTCCTTTCGGTGATAGTGCGCATGGGCATCGACTCCATTGTTAGATTGTTTTCCCGCAGAGGGCGATAATGGAGTTAGTAAGAGTAGTAAAAAGGAGATGTCCATGAATGCATGTATCCAAGTAAGATGTTCCTGCAACAGGTATAGGTACCCGGGGAGGCGGGTGGGCGCATATGACTCTACAGCTCTATATGCCAAGAACAGATGCATACTGGTTAAGTAGCATTTTCCGTTCGAGGCATATGAGCTGTAGATCATATGCTGTGCATAGACTACATAGCAGTTATCTCCCAAAGCGGTGGCTAACTTGTAGCTGTTGCAGTGGTCTGAAATAGTGTACGTAAAACTGCCTGGCCTACTCTAGCTTGCTGTGCTGCAAACACATCCACAGAATAGTGTTTTGTGAATGTGCGAGGTGTAGACCATGTTGCAGCTTTGCATATATCTATGGGTATATTTCCTAGGAATGCCATAGAAGACCCCAGTTTGCATGTAGAGTGTGCTCTAGGGGGAACTTTTAAAGTTAGTTTTGCTTTTGCATAACATATTTGAATGCACTTGACTATCCACCTTGCAATACCTGATTTTGATATAGGATTGCCTTAGTGTGGTGGAGCAAAAGCAACAAATACTTGGTTTGGGTTACAGAAAGGTTTTGTCATTTCTATATAATAAAGCAATGCTCTCTTCACATCTGTGTGTAGAGCACGTTCTGCCACAGAATCTGGTTGAGGGAAGAACACTGGTAACTCAACAGATTGATTGATATGAAAAGCAGAAATGACTTTAGGAAGGAATTTAGGATTAGTCCGAAGAACCACTTTATTTTGGTGCATTTGTAAAAAAAAGGTTCTTCTATAGTTAATGCCTGAAGCTCACCCACTCTTCTGAGTGATGAATGAATGAATGAGGATTTATAGAGCGCATGGTTACCCGGGAGCATCCCAGCGCTAGCGGGCGTTAAAAAGGAAAAAACACAGAAGGGGTTATGGAAATAGCCAGGTTTTCAACTGTTTACGGAAGCTAAGGTGATTCACTTCGCTTCGAAGATGAAGTGGGAGGGTATTCCACAACCTAGAGGCATTGTATGAAAAAAGCCTACCTCCCTTTCTCGCTTTCTGGATTCTCGGAATTTTCACCAAGTGAAGAGAGTTAGAGCGAAGGTTTCTAGGGGCTTTATATGGATAGATGAGATCCTTGATTATGGGAGGTCCTTCCCCTCTCAAAGATTTGTGGGCCACACAAAGAGCCTTAAAGTGTATCCTCTCCTGAACAGGAAGCCAATGCAAGGAGCGCAATGCAGGTTGCGCCGAGCATCGCCGGCTAGTGCCGGTAAGCAGTCTTGCTGCAAAATTCTGGACAATCTGAAGTCGCCCAATCACTGCCTTAGGGGCCCCCAGATAGAGAGCATTGCCAAAATCAATCCTAGAAAGGATCAGGGCTTGAATCACTAGTTTTTTTGCTGAGTGAGGCAGCACAGACAAGATTTTTCGAATCATTTTTAGCTGACCATAACAGGAGGCGACCGTCTTCCTAGCTTGGATTTTGAAAGACAGGTCTTGGTCCAGCCAGATACCAAGGCTTTTTGTGATGTGAGTGATGTGATAGCAACGAGGAAAGCAACTTTCCATGTGAGAAATTGCAGTTCACATTTGTGCAATGGTTCAAAGGGTGGGCCCATTAGTCTGGTGAGAACAATGTTGAGATTCCACACTGGAGCAGGTGAACGTCTCGGGGGAATAACTCTTTTGAGTCCTTCCATTAACGCTTTAATGACAGGTACTCTAAAAAGAGATAGATGTTGTCTATTTTGTAGGTATGCAGCTATTGCAGCTAGATGCAAACGTATGGACGTGTATGCTAAATTGGAACGTTGTAGATGTAACAAATAGCATATAATGTTTTGGACGGAAGCATCAAGCGGGTTGATGTGGTGGTTGTTACAGTAAATCACAAACCGCTTCCACTTTGCTGCATAGCAGGCTCTTGTGGTAGGCCATCTAGCTTCCTTGATGATATTTATACAGTCTGGCGGTAGATTAAGATAGCCAAACTCTAAGACTTCAGGTGCCAGATCGCCAGATTGAGTTGACTGGGGTCTGGGTGTCTTATGTCTCCATGGCTCTGTGTGAGGAGATTGGGTGTAAGACGTAGTTTTTGAAGAGGAACTACCGAGAGTTCCAATAGGGTTGTGAACCATGGTGGACGTGCCCATGTGGGAGCAACTAGGATTAGTGTCAGGGATGCTTGTTTGAGTTTCTGAACCACTAAGGGAATGAGTGGGAGAGGCGGAAAAGCGTAAGCAAATATCCCTGACCAGTTCATCCATAGTGCATTGCCTTTGGACAATGGGTGTGGATACCTGGACGCGAAGCTTGGGCAGTTTGCGTATAGGTGTGTGGCGAACAGGTCTATGCCTGGGAAGCCCCACATTTGAAAGAATGGGAGGAGAACTGGAGGGTGAAGTTCCCATTCGTGGATTTGGTGTGTCTGACGACTTAGCAGGTCTGCCATCGGATTGTTTACTCCTGGGAGGTGTTCCGCTAGGAGATATATTTTGTGATGTATGGCCCATCTCCAGATGGTCTTTGCTAACTGTGACAGCTGGAGAGTGTGTGTGTGTCCCCCTGTTTTTGAATGTAGTACATGGCTGTCATGTTGTCTGTACGAATTAGGACAGTGTGGCGTACTAGCGGAGCTTGAAATGCTTTCAGAGCCAGAAAAATCGCTAACAGCTCTAGATGATTTATATGAAGCTGTTTTTGTTGCAAGGTCCACATGCCCTGAATTGTGTGGGTTTGGAGATGTGCTGCCCAACCGGTCAGTGATGCGTCTGCTGTCAGTACTATCTGTGGAACCGGTTCGCTGAAGGGCCGCCCTTTTAAAAGGTTGTGTGTTCCACCACTGCAGAGAGCAATGGGTGCGGCCGTCTACCAACACTAGATCTGATAACTGACCTTGGGCCTGGTTCCACTGACATGCTAAGCATTCTTGTAGGGGACGCATTTGAAGTCTTGCGTAGGGAACTATGAAAATGCAAGATGCCATCATTCCCAGTAATTGCATGAACACTCGAGCTGGTAAGGAGTGTTGAGGCTGAAACTGAGACATCAGGGTTTGAATGTTACGGAGTCTGGCTGCAGTTGGGTATGCTAGAGCCTTTTGTGTGTCTATAATGGCTCCTTGATATGCTTGAGACATGGATGGTTGGAGATGGGATTTGGCTAGATTTACTGTGAATCCTAGCTCGTGAAGCAGTTGCAGTCTTTTGTGTGTGGCGTAGACAGCTGTTGTGCGAACTGGCCTTTATGAGCCAGTCGTCTAAGTATGGGAAGACGTGAACATGTCTTCTTAGATGGGCTGCGACTACTGCCAAACATTTTGTGAAAATCCTGGGAGCGGTTGTCACCCCGAAGGGAAGGACTTTGAATTGATAATGTTGGCCTGCTACCACAAACCTGAGGTATTTTCGGTGCGCATGGTGTATTGGAATATGAAAGTAAGCGTCCTTTAAATCCAGAGTGGATAGAAAGTCGCCTTGCTGAAGGAGAGGAAGCACTCGGAGTGTTACCATATGAAAATGGTCCGACTGAATGCATAGATTTAATTCTCCGAGGTCCAATATAGGCCTCAGAGAGCCATCCTTTTTGGGAATTAGGAAGTAAAGGGAGTACACCCCTGTCCCCTGGTATTGTAAAGGGACTGGTTCTATTGCACCATTTTGCAACAAAGAAAGAACCTCTTGCTTTAGAAGGGTGAGAGCTTCTTGTGACATGAGGTGTGACCTTGGAGGAATGTTCGATGGAGTGCTTGTAAGCTCCAGGCAATGACCAGATTGGATAATTTGTAGAACCCATTTGTCTGATGTAATCGTATTCCAAATGGGTAGAAATTGAGAAAGACGTCCCCCGACAGGAGTGGAATGATCGGGGGAGGGAGGGGGGGTATGGGAAAGAAGTCACTGTTTGGTGTTTGCAGGGGAGATGCGTGTTGAATTACCTCTGCCTCTTCCCTTGCCGTGGTTTCCTCTATATCCTCCCCTAAAATAACCTCTTGAGAGGGCGATTGATTGTTGCCTTTGTAAGAGGAGGAGGAGGGATTCTCTGTAGATATATTTTTGGAGCCGCCCATATAGAATGAGCGACAAAAAGGCCCCCATGGACTTAGCAACTTCGGTATCTTTCTTCATCTTTTCTAATGCTACAGCGACAGCTGGACCAAAGAGATGTTCTTTATCAAAAGGTTGATTAAGAATAGAGGCTTGTACCTCAGGCTTGACCCTGAAATCCTTAGCCAAGCATGTCTACAGAGTAGTATACAAGTGTTTCCAGCCCGAGCTGCTGTATCTGCCTGATCTAACACACAGCTGATAGGAGGTATTAGTTATTAATTTACCTTCTTGAATAAGGTCAGAGGCTTTAGTCTTATGCTCATCAGGAAGGAATTCAATAAGCTTTTAGAGTTAATCATAATGAGCTCTATCATACCTCGCCAACAATGCTTGGGCATTGGCAATTCGCCAATGATTAGCCGCTTGTGAGGCTATCCTTTTGCCGGAAGCATCTATTAATCTGGACTCCTTATCAGGAGGAAGGGCATCACCTGTTGAGAATTAGCTCTCTTACGAGCATTGGAAACAACCAGAGAGTCTAAGGGTAACTGACCTTTGATATACACAGGGTCATTAGGTGCAGATTTATAGTTTTTTTCTACCCTGGGAGTGATGATCCTAGCTCTTACAGGGTCTTTAAAGATGTCATCAGTGTGTTTGAGCATCCCCTTTAACATTGGTAATGTCTGTGTAGCCCTTTGAGATGAACTCAGTGTCTCAAATAAAAAATCCTCCTCTAAACTCTCTTTATGAAGCTCTACTCCATGATATTGTGCAGCTCTGTTAAGGAGTTCAATGTACCCAATGTTATCATCTGGGGGAGAATGTCTGGATGGATAGAAGTCAGGGTCATTATCTGGTTGAGGGACATTATAATGATCCCATGGATCAGGATCCTGTGGTGCATAGTCATCCATATCCCCAGTATCTTGTGGGTCAGGTGATGGTGGTGTAGGGGAATGTGTAGGTGTAATCAGTAAATTTGGATCAATGGGTGAAGAAGGTCTAATATATGGTGGAGAAGGGTTAGTGCCCACATTTTTCCTTTTTAGAGGAATGTGGTAGTCGTCTTATAATCCCATTTTCCTCTTCTCCGGTTTTGGCATCGAAAGTTTAGGCTCCGAAGATTTAGGTTTACACAATGGTGGCACGGAAACCAGAAGGTGTTTTGTCTTAGACGCCGAAGGTTTCGGGTCTGCACCGGCGTGGGGACGGGTAGAGTCCGAGCCGGAAGGCTGTTTATGTTTCGGCGCCGAGCTCGAAGGCAGGGCGCTCAAAACCTTTTCTCGGTGCCGACCTTGGCCCGAAGGCAGAGGAGGGACCGGAGCCTTTTTATGAAGGGGGTGGTATGGGACGGAAGTCTCTTTACTCACGATCCGTTGTCCCTGTGTGAGGTCTTCGGCATCGGAGTCGGCTTCGGACACGGAGATGTGCTCCTCCTCCATTTCGGCTTCCTGCGCTTGCGATTCTTAGTGTTCGGACTAGTCTTCGAGGAGGTCCGGCGCAGAGCCGCTTTGTTGGTACATTTTGTGACGTCGAGCCCGACGATCACAGAGCGTTTTCTTCGACTGAAACGACCGACACGCCGTGCAGTCTCTCGTTGTGTTGCGGGGACATGCAAAGGTTGCACACTTCGTGCAAGTCGGTGCGCGGGAACTTAGCGCGACACCCTGGACAGAACTTGAATGGAGTCCGTTCCATCGACTGCTACCGACCCCGGCGCGGGTAGGCCCAACGGCCTTCCACGAATCTTCCGATCGAAGGTTTGAGAGCAAACAATACGCGGAGAACGGGAAACGCGATCGATAAACAATACCGTCGAGGGTAGTTGATTGCGCGTCGAAGGGGGCCCGAAGAAACTGTGACGAACCGGAGCGCAACAATTCACATCCGAACCCGATGGCGGAAAAAAACAATCTAACATTGGAGCCGATGCCCATGCGCACTATCACCGAAAGGAGGAGTCACCTACCTCGTGACTGGAAAGACTTCTTCGAAGATAAACAAAGTGCAAAGATCCGGACCCAACACTAGATGGCGATCTATGCACAGCATATGATCTACAGCTCATATGCCTCGAACACAATGTTATCGGTTTAACAGTAAGTACTTCGGTTTGGGAGTTGGTTTTTAGGGGTTAGAACAAGGGTTCCCCCAGGGTCCAGGATGCACTCTCAAAGCACCCTCAGCGGCACTAGGGCGGCCGGGTGCAGATTGCTGAGGCCCAATGTTATCCAATGGGGGATAGGGGGCCTCAAGCTGGTGGCTGCTCATGAGCAGGCCACAAGGTTGTGGGAGCAAAGCTCCTGGACTCAGGCTCAGGGCGATCCGATTTAGCATACAAGGTGCACCCACAGTGGCACAAGGGCGGCCGGGTGCAGGGTGCTGTTTTGGCGTCGGGTGCCCTGTTTTCAACGGGGATTCTCCGGTTGCAACAAACACTGCAGGCTCGGGGACAAAGATCCTCTGGAGGCGACCACCAGTTAGAGAGGTAAGTTGGGATGTCTTGGGATGCCAGGACCACGTCGGTTGGGCCACCCAAGGCCGTGGCGTCTGATTCTTCTTACCGGCTCCGGTCGGGGGATACTCCAGAAAGAGGCTGCAGGCGTCTGTTGGAGACTTTAGGTCGGGGATCACCAGATCCCAGGTCAGGATCGCCAGGGAGACCTCTTCGTGGTGTTGGGCCAATTTAACTCGGACGGTGGGCGTCGGGTGCAGAGTGGTGCAGACTTGCGGATTTGGCCAGAGCAAGAGTCTATGGGCGAGCAAATCCGGTGCTCACAGGAGACAAAGTCAGGTTTGGGAAGGCAGAGCAGGTCCTCGGGTTCTTGCGGGCTACTGGCGCACGACACACCAGGATTTCGCTGGAGCAGGTCAAGGTCGTGACAGGCTGGTAAGGGCTGGGGCAAAGTCAGTTGGTGTCTTCCTCTTTCAGCATGGCTTCTTTGATCCTTCTCTCTTCTTCTCTGAGGCGGCAAGGTTCAGGGTTGCTTCTAAATACTACATTTAGGGGAGTTACAAGTAGGTACAGGTCGGGACCAATGGGTCCCTTCCTTGTGGTGGGTACACCCCCTATTATGCCACCCTCCAGTGGGAGGGGGGCATAAGCCTCACTCTGGTTTGCTGGGTCCCCCCATCTTCAGGATGGCGGGACAGAGTTGTGCTTCACCTCGCCTCCCCCACCTGAGGGGTGGGGTTGGCAAAGGTGGGCACACCTCTCCTCCTAACTTGGTTTTCCCGCCGATTCTCCCATCCAAAGTGGTGGTCAAAACCGATGGGGGCCAGTTGCTGGGAGCAGCAATTGGCTGGGGTAGCTCACAAAGGCAGCAAGCCTTTGAAGCTTCCCCTTCGTGGACCCTGCACATCCTAGGGGAGGAGGCTTGGCACCTCGTCCCAGGATGTGCTCTGTTTTAGGACCCCGAGAGTGACAGGCTCTCTACCCAGGGGTCCAGAAACATGTCTGGGGGTGGCAGCTGGCGAGCAGCCAATCAGCCAGGACACTAGAGTTAGGTCGTTTTTGAACGCTTTGAAAGGATCAGAACACTGGCACGGAGGTCTGGTTAGCAGGCCTCCGTGCACTTTCAGAATCGAAAAACAAGCAGCACCAGTCCAAAAATCTGGGGGTGAACACGCAAAAAGGGGCATTTCCTTACAAGGAAATAATAAAACATTGATTGAATTATGAAATATGCTGATCAGCAACAGAGGAGTAACTTCAGATGTCAAAGGACCAGAACTCCTCAAAATCCACTACACAGATATGTACAACTCTGCCACAAGGAAGAGTAAGTGACAAATATGAATATATAGCTGGCCAGGTTAGCTACACAGTTGCACAACTCAAAACTCCACAGCAAGTCACCCAAGAGGCAACTCTAAAATTTAGCACAATCAATTTAAATCTAAAGGGAGACACTCAGAAATGTAGTCTTCATGCTTAAAACCAAAGACGCGGAATAACTGACAAAAGTTGCTCTGCTTTGAAGCCACGTATAACATAACGTAAATTTAGCAAGAGTCTGTTGCAAAGATCTTCAAAATATCCTCACTGTTATGTTACCCAATTTATAAAGCGCGGCGTATACCCGAAGGTGTCTTGGCGCCGATTCTGTGAGGGACGGTGAACAGAGTAATAAAGCCTACTGATTGAAAAGCCAGGTTTTTAGAAGTTTCCTAAACTGAAGCAAGGAAGGGGCAGATCTTATGGTGAATGGCAGGAAGTTCCAGGATGTACCCTGCTCTGACCGAAAGCTGCTGCCACCCCATTTCGATTTTTTAAATCTAATGGAGTTTATTCTATGCATGCCCGATGATCTTAGGTTTCTAGTTGGGGTGTACCAACTAAAGGTTTCCCTCAGAAAGGTGGGCCCAGAATCATGTAGCGCTTTATAGGTCAGACGAAGGGCCTTAAACTTAATTCTGTTTTTGACCTTCAGCCAGTGGAGGTCTTTGAGTACGGCGGAAACTGAATGATGCCTGGGTATCTCCAGTAGAAGTCTGGCTGCAGAATTCTGGAGAACCTGCAATTTGTTCAAATATTGGGCTTGCAGACCTACGTAGAGGCCATTACAGTAGTCTATTTTTGATAATACTAAGGTGGATACCACGGCCTTCCTAACTGAGATAGGCAGAAAGATGAGAATTTTTTTTTAGCATTCTCAAGATGTTATAGGAGGAGGAGACCACTATATTGACTTGATTGCCTAATAGTAGGTGATCATCTATGATGACCCCCAGACTTTTGGCTTTCCTGGTGGGGACAGGAAAGGGTCCCATATCTGCAGGCCAGCACGGAGCAGACCAGAAATTGGGGTTCCCGGCGTTGAGCTTAAGACAGTCATCCAATCATAGATGTATTTCATGCAGTTATGAATGTGGAGGCTGGTGTCGTGTATTTTTAGTGGCCGATAGCACAATTTGCATATCGTCCGCGTATGATGTAAGAGTGAACCCGAAGGATTGGATCATAGGAGCTAGATCTGCAACATAAACATTAAAAACGGTGGGACTAAGTGAAGAGCCCTGCGGAACCCCACAGGGCAGACGGAAAGACTTCGAAGAAAAGGCATCCATGTTGATCACATTTTCCCTGTCTGACAGGAAGGAGGAGACTAGTTTCAGAGCAAGGTTTTTAATGCCTTTTGCTTCCAAACAGTGGATCAAGATGGAGTAATCCATCGTATCGAATGCCACAGACAGGTCCAGCAAAATTAGAGCGGCTGATCCCCACTCATCCAGGATGAACTTTAGTTCATCCATGGCCTTCATCAGGGTAGTCTCTGTACTATGCTCCGATCTAAACCCAAATTGGGTGGGGTCAAGGAGATTGAAATCCTTGATGAACTGATTAAGTTGGTTGTTCATCACTTTTTCAACTATTTTAGCAGGGAAGGGGAGTCGAGAGATTGGCCGGTAGTTAACGGGATCTTCGGGGTCCGCATTCGTTTTTTGTTTTTTTTTAGAAGGGGCAGAATGGAGGCCCGTTTCCCTTGGGGAGAAAAGATACCCATCTTAAACATGTTGTTAAATATGTTTGAAAAGTGATCTGCTCTAATGTCGGGGACCAACTTGATGACTGACTGAGGGCGGGCAAGGATCATCTGGAGAGCCTGATTTGATGGTCAATATGAGGTCCTTTATTTGCGCGGAAGAGACCGAGGAAAAAGATTCGAGAGTGTTCATTGTTGCGTCAATTTTAGGATTGCCAAACCCCTTGTTTTGATTGTTGGGGAAAGGATGATGGTTGTCCGTGTGATCAAAGGCATGAAGATTGAATCTACTTTGCCTTTAAAATGTGAGGCAATCTTATCGCAGAAAGATTGGCTAACCCAATCCCCTTTGTAATCTGGTTGTCTAGTGAGCTTATTAATGACTTGGTAAAGTTCTTTGGCTGAGTTTTTAGCTGATTCGATTTGTGATGAGAAATAAGTTGATTTTTCTGTTATCAGAAGGGATTTGCATTTGGTTAGTGAGAGTTTATAAATTTCTCTCTCGTGGAAGTTATATTGGGCTCTCCATTTCCTCTCTTGGCATCTGCAGCCTTGTTTTTCACGCTTAAGGGCCTCCGAAAACCAGGGGGGCAGACGGAAGAGTCCTGCATTGGCCCTTTTTCTTTATAGGGACAATTTGGGTAAAGGCGAAGTTGAGCTAGTTAGTATATGCCTCTGCTGCGAGCTCAAGATTCTCGACATCCGGGGGGGTGGATGGAATTAACAGCTGCTTTAGATGGTTTGGATCAATGTTAGCCCAGGCTCTAAGTTGAGCTGAGCAATGCCCCTTGCTCTGGAGTGTGTTAACTGCAGGGCAGTTAATCGAGAAAAAGATGGCTGCATGATCGGATCATGCTAGAGGAAGCACTTTGAGACTAGTTATATCTTAGTTGTTAGAAAATAATGCATCTATTTTATGCAGCTTTAAGGGGTAATACGCAAAAAGCAGTTAGTATTTAAAAAGATGAGAGATTAAGGATGCATCATACGTGTAGTCTTCTGCTGGAGAAGGTACTGTCTTAACAGAGAAGTCTTAAGCGTAATACAATGGCATATTAGGCTGCATTTTATCATCTCCAAGATAACCTCCTTAGTCTAATCAATAGGGAGCACAGAAGCCAGTCTCAGTAAAGCTCAATATCTACTCTTACCCTTATTTTTCTATTTTAAAGGCAAGTAAATCGTTATTAACTATAAAACTGAAGGGATAAAAAAAATCTGTTGCAAGTAAACAATAGTGTAGTACACATGAAAATAGTGATGATTGAAGACTGACATAACAATGGAAAGGAGGATGAACAGTTCAGATATCTTGTTGGCTTTTTTCATCTTTTCTTTACCACTTCAAAAGACACTGGAGACCACTATTTCAACTCTCCAGGGTTAACAAGTAGCCTTGTGATAGCAGAACCTTTTATAAATAAATCCAAGGGATACTCAAAACATTCTAAAACACTGATGCATCATTTTCTTTGGACTATGACAGTCAAACATTAAAATTAGGCTGGAATGCCCTTTATTGGCCTGATTGGTCTCCCTGTTAATCAAATGATGCAATTAGGCAGATTGAGATTAAGGACTTGATCAGATTTCTGCCTCAATTTGCAGGATTTGCTTTTCCTTGCCTAACGGTCATTAACATGAAATTGTTTCAGTGCATCTGTTTTGCTATAAAGACAGTAGTGTTCATTTGTGACCATTAGAAAAGTCAGAAATATAAAAGAATGGGCCATGTATATTTATTAATGCACATTCCTATGAGTACATCAAAATACAATATTTCTAAAACAGCAGAGAAAAGAGCTTAAGAAAACTGAATCTGCAAAACAAAGCTACAAACAACAATATTTCTATTGATGATTTACTGGACCAAAACATCAAAAACGTATTACTAAAAGATGAACTACATTAAAAAACATTAAAAGAGAAAATATTAAAAATATGTATATAATGCAATAGAAAAACATAGGAATACTGCTGTCGTAAAAAAACACAGCTTTAAAGTTGGAAAATACAGTTTTAAAAATAAATACAAGCAATAGAGAATCCATAAACATTTACAAACCCAACAAACAAATATGAATATTTAAATGTGAACATACCTCTTGACCCGTCAAGAAAAGCAGAAGATCGCCTTCCTCTTCCTCACACATATGAATCTGTATCACAGTTCTGATGGCTGCCTCAAGGTAGTCCCTTTCTGGCTCTGGAGTGTAAAAGATCTCCACAGGATGAGTACGACCAGGGATGGTTAAGAGGGGGCAGTTATCAAAATAAATCTGAAACTTGCCTGCATCTAAAGTAGCACTCATAACTATAACCTGCAAAAAAGAACATTCATTTATAAAAAAATCAAATCCAGACTAACGTTTTGGCACACATTCCAACAAGTTTGACAATTAAGAATCTCAGCTTTTCAAGAAAGCAGTTGATACACTCAGCCAGCTAGGACCCTGTTGATATTCAGATGTTATTACAATAAAGATTTGTGAAAACTTTTGTAGAAATAATGGTCTAATGCGAAAAAAATATCCAATCACACTTTTTGCTCTAACCAATTTCCTCCACTGCAAACTCTGAGGGCTAATAAGAAATGCAACAAATTGTGTACCCAGTAATGAAAGCAACTTATCAGTCGCAATACTAGTTCATCAATACTGTCTGAAAATCGTAAATCGTTAAGTATTTCCTAGCACTATGCGAGGATCCTAAACGGTTTTATTGTCTTTTTCAGTATTCACCGTCCTTACTTTAAATTTTTTTAAAAACATAATCGGCCCTTTAAAATTATGAATTCTTCCAGGGTGAGAATTTCTAAAATGGAACATCTTTCTTTGTGAAAATCTGAAGCATACCTATAGCCAGACAGTCAACCACCTGACAACAAAATGTAAGATGGGAGCAGAAAGGTGGGCTACTTACAAACCAGACTGACGATTAAAAGGTTGAATTAATATTGCTGGAGATCTTTATCTTTTCCATACACCTCTGCTTACAAAAAACAAAAAAAACAAGCTGCAACCCCCTAAAAGGGAGGTGGAGCTTTAAGGAATCCAGTGCACTAAAAACATAAGTGGCTACTTTATGTGAAGAATCTGAATCTTAAAAATAATGCTACAGCAATTATAGATGGACCTTTGAACAGTGTCCCTAGAGATCCACACCAGGCGTGCCAGTCCCAAGAGTGCAAACTTAACTTTATCTTTGTCAAATAGCCCTAGGTCAACCTGGCAGACAGCGCCACTTTGTAAAGTGGAGTGCTATCATAGTAATTAATGGAGTAATTAAGAATGCTCAAGAAGTAAAAGTAGGACAATTTTATGGCAATTTTAGACAAATTTCAATCGCTTTGTGAACTTAGCTCCATCTATTGTGGGATAGTATTTTGCAAGGTTGCTAAGGGGTCAAAAGGTATTAGTGCCACAATTTTAGATTTTTAAGTTTACCTTCCCAAGGAGGAGGAAGGATTCAGGATAGAAGCTGCAAAAAGAAACCCACTTGGGTGGTGGGCACTTTATAAATGCTGTCAGTCTGTCAGCTAACAGTGAAAGAGCAAACTTCCTGTCGTTTTCAGGGAAAGGGAGCAACACAGATATACAAATTCTCCAGACAACAACAAGAGAAGTCGACAATGGTGGAAAAGAAACAGGTACTATTGCAGAATCTTACAGAGATCATACTGGTGTGAGAATCGCATAGACTAATGTCTTATCCCCTTAAACCCCCAAAAATTTATTTCTATGGCTTAATGAATATAAAGGTCAAACAGATCTGGTGTGCAATTTAAGCAAGTACTTTCTGCTCTGTTATAAACTTACCCCCACAGGCAGTAATAAAGAGTTTTGATACATTCTATAACTGTTTTACCATATGTAACCCACATGAAAATAGCTCATATAATGTGTGATGCTGTTGAAAGAACCACCAGACATTGGTAAAGTTAATAGTTAAATCTTTAACATCTACACTTAAAACAGTTTATAGAGCTATACTAATACTGCATGCTAAATTGGAATGGAATACATGATTTCACAGGTGGAAAACAATTATACTTGTGGTATCTAGTAAAAAGGTGCTTATGCATACAAGGACCGATAGTGGGAGAAAACATTCTGAGTGAATCCACATTTATACTTGGTTGTGCCCCATGTATGCATTTCAATGAAAAGAGTAAAAGGTCAACAATTAGTATTTGGTTATTTGTCCAGCAACCTAGAAATAATCCTAAGAATCAGAAGTCACAGCTAAGTTAAAGAATCTGAACTGTTAGTAGAACACAAATCTCAGAGCCTAAAAACATATGAGAAAATGAGGACAATGAGGGTAACTGATTGTCTAGAAGACTTTGATCAATAAAAGCAAACAAACATGTGGATAAAATCACCTGGAAGAAAAAATAAATAAATTACATTTTCCGGCTCAGCAAAAAAAAAAAAAAAACAGGTGAAGTTCCTGGAAAAATTTAGCCTGAACAAGCACTTAGATTAGCCCGGAGCACAACACTGAGCTGATATATAATATATAGCCACAAGTATAGTTCAGTTACAAATTACAACTCACCTTTAAATCATTTCTTTGTCTTACAACTTCCTTCAAAACACCCATCAATATATCGGTAGCCAATGTTCTTTCATGAGCTTCGTCAAGAATGATAACTCCATACCTCTCCAGCAAGGGATCATTCATTGCTTCACGCAGCAACATACCATCAGTCAT
Organism: Calotriton arnoldi; assembly: GCA_963921515.1. Lineage (NCBI taxonomy): Eukaryota > Metazoa > Chordata > Amphibia > Caudata > Salamandridae > Calotriton > Calotriton arnoldi. Next base: position 210,285 of record CAWUFW010016953.1, on the reverse strand, counting down.
GTACCTAGGGGGAAAGAATTTATGAGAAATTCTAATCACACAAACTTTGTTGAAATTACTATATTTAAAAACACTTTTTATAATGGCTAGTTTACAGAGAACATCAAGGTTTCCACTTCTCTCAAAGCAAACTGAATATGTGACAGGTTGGGGAAGCAAAACACCAACCAGCTAACCCCCTTATCCATCATACCTCACTCAACTAAAACACTGACAAGATCAATAAGCTCCACCATGGTATCCATTTGCACAACATCTACATCCAATAATCCAATAACCCAAAAACAGAACCCCCCTCCCCCGCCCCACCCCCCATCTATCCTTCCACTCCTCTCTAGTTTTACTGAAGCACACAAAATTAATCATATGAATGCAATTAGGTAATGTCCAACACTAAGCCCACACTAAGATTGTCTCGGCTGAATTTGCAATTTTGTGCCAATGGTTTACTTTTATAACGTTTTCCTAAAGCACGTTCATAGATAGCCTAAAGTGAACTTGGTCCTCTCTGCTCTTAGATTCATAGAACCAAAGATCCCCTGCACAACCACACCAAGTAAATGCCCCCCATGAGCTAAGTTACTCTCACTTCAGCACAGAAAGAGCATCAATGGGATTATTAGATGATGCACTAAAAAACAGAAATCAACAGAACATATTACACAGCAATAAAGTAGGTCTGCTCTCGCACAGCACTCCCCGGTTTAGATCAGAATGTGCCACATTATCTACCTCATCCTCTCTTTTTGAAAATAAATCAAATAACCCCAGATTCTCTTTCCCTGGTTAGACAAAAAATATTTTGGCCCAAATAAGAGCACAATGGAGTCCCAACAACAAACAGATCTGCAGACGGACTCAACCAACTCCCACTTTGGTCATCTGCTTTCCTCCTTTATGGTATGTCCTAAATATGAAACTCGTGACAGTAAACACTTCTGTTCTTTCAATATGAGCATATCACTGAGCACCGCATGGGTACCTCATTCATGTCCTTCACATGAAGCATAACAATTTCATCATGAAAGTTACTTACACTTGCATTCCACCTCACTCATGCATCTCCCTTTCAAACACAGCCAAGCCAGACCTCAACCTGTAGGGAGCCCCAGTGGTACTAAAGATATCAGATGACAGAAAGATGGGTGCTAATTTTATCCGATAAATAAATGAGAATTCAGACATGAAAAACCACTATAGTTGTGGGTCTACACAAGAATTTATGTTGAAATCCTCTCTCCTAATGAAGATAAAAACTAAACCGTAAGTCTTCTGCGCCATCAGTTTGTGGGCACACCACTCCATAGCATCTAAGTTAACCCTTCAGTTGGTCTCGAAAACACAGCTGTACATTAACCAGTGCCTCTCTAACACAATTCTTTGAGAAAAATCTTATGGAATGCCCAACCTATCAGTGAATACATTTGAGTACAAGTGCTCTACATCTTCAAGACCAGAGTTAGAACTCTTTATCGAAATGTGTTCCTAAGTTCTGGTAATAATCTCATTTTAAAAAAATAGCCGGTGCAAGTGCCCCATACTGGTAAATTCCTACTGCCTCCCTAAAACACAACTAGTTTTGAACCAAATCAGTGCAAAGAAGAAAAACAAGCATTTGCAATGCAATAGGTCTCGCATTCAAGCGAGTTTGAGCTATTGGCATTGTAAATGACAATGCCTTTTACTTATGTTTTGGGTTTTAAAACATAAATAAAAGGCATGTATTTGCAATACTAATAGCTTAAACTCTCGCAAATGGGAGACCTATTGCATTGCAATAAAGAGCCTTCTCGACCGCTTGTTAGATTGTAAATATCAGAGGAAGAGACAGGCCTGCGACGTCTTCAAATTAGTGATAAATAGTGCAGTGAAGAAGATGAGTAAGTGTTGTAAATTACTGTTGCAAAGTCATCCTGTGCCCAGGGCACACCCCAACTTTTGCTGACTGTTACTGGTGGTAACTGACTGACTGACTGACCCTGGGCTCTGCCTAACCAGGCCCAGGGTCAGTGCTATGCTGAAAGACACTTAGAAAACAGTGAAAACACCTACATACACTAGGGTACATTATGGGTTGGGGTACCCCGTGGTTGGCATGACCTACCCATAGGGCCCTAGTACACAATAGGGCAGGGGATTGAAACTACCTCTCAGTCCCTAGTATATAATAGGGCATGGTAGTTTAGAGGCCAGCAGCCCTTTTCTGCACTCGCATGTGTGCACTGCTGGGCCTGAGGTCAGTTTAAAAGTAGCCCTGTGTTGCAGGACTGCTTTTAAAGAGGAAATTGTGCCCAAACTCGACTTTGGTGTTTGGGGCACTTAAAATGGATAACCTACAATGTTCGGGCATATTAGGTACCCTCAGGGTCTCCCTAGGTGTCCCAGGGGTGGGGGTTCAAGTATCTATAAGGTGGACCCTTATAAAATGAGTTTTATATGCCCTGGGTTAAGTGAAATTGCACATTTCACTCCCCACATTGTGATAAAGTGCTGCACAAACTCGACTTTGGTGCTAGGAGCACTGTGGAGGGAGGATCGGCAATATATCTGAATATTCAGAGCCCCTAAAGTCTCCCCTAGGTATACCAGGGGTGGGGGTCCTGTAGATATAGGCAGAGTACTTATAAAATATGTTTTATAAGCCCTGGTGCTGGAGAAATGGCTCAAGTCATTTTTCCCATTGCAAATCCCCTGCCACATAGGTTAACATGGCAGAACGTTATTAACTAATAACTCTTGATAGGAGAAGGCTAAAAGTACCATTCAAAGACTTCCCAGAATGGTATTAATAAATCCAACAATATGATATTGTTGAATTTCTCCTAATAGGTGCATACAAGAAGTTATAAGACTTTGTTTGTAAGTCCAGATTCAGCCTTCCAGTGGTCTGTCCTGATTTGTCAGAGTTAAGTGGATTAGCCAGGCTTCTTTGAAGAGGTGATAAAGAGCCCCTGGGGTTGTCCAGCTCTGCTGGGAGGGCAGAGTCCTGTTGCACAGGAATGCCAGAGCAGGGGGAGGAGTCGTAAACAATGGACTTCAAGGGAAGGGGAGGACCCCAGTGTCATTTACAACTTTACCCTTGTGAGCCCCAGTCAGATGCTAAGATTAAGGAAGGAATGAGCAGATGCAAGGGGAGAGACTATGGAGATTAGCCATCCTAGGGGTGTGTTTAGCCAGCTATTCTCTCCCTGCTGGAAAATCAGCCATTATGAATTTAGAAGAATTGTGCACTCTGGGACAAAATAGTGCCACACTCTGCAGGAAGTGGTCAGACCTTTGGGTGGTATCCTGCAGCCTATTGGACAGGAGTGACCTCCTGCTTGACCCATAGAAGTTGGAATAAGTATCTGAGAAGGGCAGAGCCCCTCAGATCTGCTGCTTGAAACTTAAGAAAGCAAGACGTGCCATGCTAGACGTTTGATGTGCATTTCCTAAGGCCTGCACTCTGAAGACTGCACCTTCTGCACCATCTGAAACTACAGCCTGTGGATTACCTTGCTGTAAAAGGACTAAAGAGTGGACTCCCTGCAAGCTACAGGTTAACAGAGCTCACCTGGATCACCACCACCAAGGATCCTCAACCTGGAGAACTACCAGTGGATTTGTAAGGGTTTTGTCCAAGTGGATTGTGGGAACTGAAGTCCTCAACTTTCAAGGACCATCTTTGAGATTCCAGACCCTTGGAGGGAGTTTGAGACACTTTGGGACCCTTTGGGGAACTTCAGGAAGAAGTTCCAGGAGTTTGGAGAACTTTGGAGCAACTTTGGGAAAAAGCTCCAAAGGGGACTGACTCAACCTGGCCAGCCGCCGCCTGCCTTCAACCCCGAGCCGGCCTGTCGTCCAGGTTCGTCCCGCTGAAAAGCTCCGTAGGTCTTACTTCCAGAGTTTGACTGGGAGTGGGCGAAATCCGAGGCCGGCGAACCCTCACCGAATCCGGCCTGGTGAAGAGCATCGAGGGACCCCGCAAAGAAAAGCTCCAGAAAAGTTTCTACGTCCGAAGGTAAAAACTGCGACCGGGACCTACCGCGAGTGGTAGCCGAGCAGGGCTCCATCGCGGTCGGCCTGAAACTTTGACCCGGTCCATCGGGACCAGATGTCCCGATAAGGTGCTATAGGTTTCCATGTGATAGAAATTGCTATATCTTTGGAAATTCATATCTCCGGTTCCCTACATTGGATTTTTGTCATTTTGGTGTCGTTTTAAAGATAAAAATATTTCCTATTTTTATAAATTGGTGTTGGATTTATATTGTGCATTGTGTCTTAATTATTTACTGAACTGGTGTTTTAAAATGCTTTACATACCTGTCTCTGAAGTTAAGCCTGCCAGCTCGCAGCCAAGCTACCAAGGGTTGAGCATCGGAATAATTTTCTAAGACCTATTCTGAGCCCTATACTGTAATATTGGCCTTATTGCCAGAGGCAGATATACATTTGCCCCTACTAATAATCCACTTTCCAACAATTACACAGACACAAAGTGTGAAGTGAGAGTTACATATGATCCGAGCTATAAACACTAACAAAGCGCTCCAACGCCTTTCGCTGTGTGATTACACTGTCACGGCTCAGGAGGAAGAGCGGGGGGGGGGCTATTTCCTGCCCTCTCTGTGATTTGAGTGTGCAGTGTGGCATTGCGTAACGTCATTATCTTTGGCCTAATAAAAAAACACTCCAGATGTAGTAGGGCCCTGACTTCACCTCCTGGTGCAGGGTGGGCTGTGCTTTATGGCAGGCAGGCAGGGAGGGAGGGAGGGATGGATGGATGTGTCAGCTGCAGCTCTGGCCTTGTACAGTGCCCCTGCTATTACTAGTGAGCGAGAGGCGCTGAGGTGGTGGTATTGGTGGTGGCGGCGGTATTGGTTGTGGTGTTAATAAAACAGGCTTTTGAAAACAACCCGTGAGGTGGCTTTAGTAAAGATGACATGTAATACAGATGTGCCGTTGTCAGCTTCAGCCCATTAGCACACGATTATGTGCTTCCATTGTGACTCCCCTCACAGAACTCACCTCCAAGAAGATGCCAAAGAAAGTAAGGATAAGTTACTTACCTGTAATCCTAGTTCTCTTCCAGGGGTATCCTCATCAAAGTCATAAGCACTGAATATTCCCGCCCACGTGCGGGGACCCCGGAAATATAAAAATTATATATGGAAATCACATATATACAGCTCTACATATATGCATATACATATATCATTTTTCTCATACCAATGCAGCTCTCAATAGGAGGCTAAACAATGTAATTACACACATAAAAAACTACTTTTGCCAATATATAAAAACACCAGAGGACAATTAGTACTTGAACTCGGTTTTTTTAATGAGCAAAATACTCATAAATAGTAAAAACTGCAAAATAAGTAGACATTGTTAGCCTACAGGCTGCATTGTAAACCAATAGCATAGAAAATGAAAACATTTTCAACAAAAACTGGCACCGTGCCTTTAAGGCAGCCATGACCCCTAGCTTCCCATCATGCCTCAGGGGTGACAGTTAGGTCAGTTGTTCTTTGCATAACCCTGAAGGTCAGGGCACAAAGATATCCTTTAACACTTTAGAAATCTCTCATTTACCTGGGGAGGCGGGTGGGTTGCTTATGACTTTGATGAGGATACCCCTGGAAGAGAACTAGGATTACAGGTAAGTAACTTATCCTTCTCTTCCAGGGGATCCTCATCAATAGTCATAAGCACTGAATAGAATAGCAAGCCCATCAACCACCTGCAGGTAAATGAGAGTAAAGTGACCAACACAAAGAAACATAACAGCCGAAATCAGCTGTTGAACAGATTCCTCAAGGAGGCCTGGCCTACTTGGGTGTCTGCTCTGGTGTCTGATTCCAGACAGTAGTGCCTCGTAAATGTATGGACGGACCTCCAAGTTGCCGCCTTACAGATTTCAGACATGGGCACATTTTGAAGAAAAGCAGTAGTAGCCGCTTTTCCTCTAGTAGAATGCGCTCTGGGAGTAAACCCCAGGAGCTTCTGCGCTAATTGATAAGCAAGCTTGATACATGAAACTATCCATCTGGAGATGGAGCGCTTTGAAGCTGCGAACCCAGATCTGATCGACCCATAGTTAACAAATAGTTGATCAGATTTTCTTATAGATTTGGACCGATCCAGATAGAATTTTAAAACCCTTTTGAGGTCCAGAGAATGCAAAGCCCTCTCAGCTGGAGTGGAGGGATTGGGAAAAAAGGTGGGTAGAGAGATGGTCTGATTCACATGAAAATCCGACACCACCTTTGGAAGGAAAGAGAGGTGCGTCCTCAACACAACCCTGTTAAGATGGAAGACTGTATAGGGCTCTTTGGAGCAGAGCGCCTGTATTTCACTCACTCTGCGAGCTGACGTGATCGCTACCAAGAAAGCCGCCTTCCAAGAAAGATGTTGTAAGGTTGCTTTGTGTATGGGTTCAAAGGCGGACCCATCAATTTTGATAGCACCAGGTTAAGCTCCCAGGGTGGTGAAGGAGGTCGTACCGGAGGATAGACCTTCTTTAAACCCCTGCAAAAAATCCTTAACAGCCTGTAACTGGAAGAAGGAAGGTTGAGAAGCTGAACGCCTATATGCAGTTATAGCTGCTAAATGCACCTTAATGGAAGAAAACTTCAAACCTGCTTTCGCCAGATAAAGTAGGTAAGGAAGGATGACCTCTTCCTGACCTTTGATTGGGTTACAATTGTTCTGCATACACCACATGTAAAACCGTTTCCACTTGCATGCATACGAATGCCTCGTGGACGGTCTTCTTGCTTCCTTCAAGATGGACATGCAGTCCTGCGGCAGTCCTAAGTGGCCATACTGGAGGACCTCAGGAGCCATGCCGCCAAGTTCAGTGAGGAAGGTTGGGATGATGAATCCTCCCGTTCATCTTGGACAGCAGGTCCGGTCTGCACGGCAGCCTCTTGTGAGGACACTCTGATAGGTGCAGAAGGTCCGGGTACCACCATTGTCTCGGCCAGTCCGGGGCAATTAGTATCATCCTCGTGCACGAATGGGACAGCTTGGTCACCACCTTCGGGATCAGCGGAAGGGGTGGAAAGGCGTACACAAATGCCCCTGACCAGTCTATCAAAGGGCATTCCCTTTCGATCCTGGTCGGTAGAACCGTGAGGCGAAGTTTCGGCATTTGGCATTTTCGTCGTCCGCGAAGAGGTCGATGGTGGGACGACCCCATGTCTGGAAGATGTCTTCGACGACCTCGTCGTTGAGCACCCAGTCTTCTCTGTCTTCGAAGTGACGGCTGAGTGCATCCGCTCTCACGTTCTGTTCTCCTGGCAGGTGGACTGCTGTGACTGCCAGATTCCGAGCCAAGAGCCAATGCCAGAGTGCTTGAGCTTCCAGGGAAAGTGTGCGTGAGCGAGTTCCCCCTGTTTGTTCAGGTAGTACATGGTGGTGGTGTTGTCCGTCTGTACTAACACTGAGGTTGCCTGAATCGAGGGAGGAAAGCTTTGAGGGCTAGGTGTACTGCTCTCAGCTCTAGCATGTTGATGTGATAGGATCGCTCCTTTGGAGACCACAGTCCTTGAGTCTGGAGAGAACCCATGTGGGCTCCCCAACCCTGCAGCGAGGCGTCCGTGATCAGTGTCTGAGCAGGCGGAGGTTGATGGAAAGGAACTCCGACTTGCAAATTTTGTTTTCTCATCCACCAAGGTATGGAAGCTCGAGCCGCGTTTGATGGACTTATTTTTCGTCCCAACGAGCGGTCTGCTGGTCCCACTTGTCCTCCAGATCCTGCTGAAGAGGACGCATTCGTAGTCTGGCATTGGGAAACAGGAAGATGCAGGATGCCATCGACCCTAGCAGGGAGGCAATCCGACGCACAGGTAGTTTTCTGTTGCGCAGAACCAGCTGGCATTTCTGTATGAGGGAACACTGTCTCTCCTCCGAAGGAAACACTTTTCCTACCGTGGAGTCTAGCAGAGCTCCTAAAAATGTATTTTCTGTGTTGGCTGTGAAGTTGATTTGATGAAATTCACATGCAGGCCCAGCCGGTGACACAGCTCGAGACAGCTCAAGAAATGCATCCTCACACTGTCTGGGGAAGGACCTTTCAACAGCCAGTCGTCCAAGTACGGGTATACGAAGACGCCCCTGCGGCGCAGTGCGGCTGCCACCACCGCCATGCACTTCGTGAACACTCTGGGGGCTGACTTCAACCCGAAGGGTAGAACCTTGAACTGGTAATGAGCGGATCCCACTAGGAATCGCAGGTACTGTCTGTGATACTGATTGATCGGAACGTGAAAATATGCATCTTGCAGATCCAGCGAGCACATCCAATCCCCCTGCCTGAGATGTGGATATATTTGATGGAGAGCCAACATGCGAAACTTTTCCTTTTTATGGATAGGTTGAGTGACCGCAAGTCCAGAATGGGTCTGTACTCTGCTTTTTGGCCTTTTTCTTCACCAAAAAATATCTTGAGTAAACCCCTTTTCCTCTTTGAGATACTGGCACCCTCTCGATGGCTGACTTTCTGAGAAGGGTGGCAACCTCTTTCTGCAAGAGTTTTAACTGGTGACACGACGGAGGAACTGGAGGGATTGATGGTGGGCGATGTTGAAAACGTAGAGAGTACCCATTCTGCAACGTGGCTAGTACCCACCGATCCTTTGTGATAGCTCGCCACTCTTCGAGATGATCTGCGATACTTCCCCCACTGGAGTGGTGAACGGCGACAGGGGAAGTGAGTGTTCATTGTTTCGACTGCGTCTTGGCGGAATTGTTGCCTTGTTGCTGGTTTCTTCCTCCTCTGGAGGAGCGTCTGCCCGATACTGCGTTTTTGCTGGCCTTGCTGATCCTGATTTTTCTGCCAATGAGGGGTTTGAACCCTCTGTTGGGAGGATCGTCTATTGTAAGGACGGAATCTCCTACGGAATTCCTTTCTTTTCTCCAGGCCCACCGCTTTAAGCGTGTCCAGTTCCGTTTTCATCCGTGTCATCTCTTCATCCGTGTGAGTCCCGAACAAAGAGGAACCAGAGAACGGAAGATTGAGGATGCGTGACTGCGCTTCTGGCCTGAGTGCTGTAAGACGTAGCCATGATGTTCTCCTTGCGCATACCCCATGAGCATAAGCATGTGCCGAAAGGGTAGCTCCATCCGCCGCAGCACTGATGACCTGGTTAGACACCTGACTGCCCTCTGTTAAGATTTCTTCAAAATCTTTACGGTCTTCCTGTGGCAACTTTTCAGTGAATCTCTGTAGTGAGTCCCACAGAGATCTGTCGTAGCGGCCCAGGAGTGCCGCTGCATTGGAGACCTTCAACATGGAGGCCGAAGTGCCACAAACCTTCCTTCCCCAGGAATCCTGCACCTTGCTCTCCTTGTCTGGTGGGACAGTAGAGGAGGATGCCACCGCATGAGTCTTCTTTGCCGCCGCAATTACGACTGAATCCGGAGGAGGGTCAGCCCTGAGGAAGAGCGGATCGTCCTCTGGTGAACGATACTTTTTAAGATCCTCGCTGGGGCGGTCTTAACACTCGCTGGCGTGAGAAAGATATCCATCACTGGCTCTATGATGCCTGGTACCAAGGGAAGCAGAGGTTTAGTTGCTGCTCTTTGGTGTAGAGTCTCAAAAATCACCGAGGACTTGCTTTGACGAGTTGGCATAGGGATACCCAGCTTTACAGCTCCTCTGCCAAGAATGTCCTGAAAAGTGTAGATGTCGTCCACCGGAGAGACCCTCGACGGTGGACTGTTCGATCAAAGTAGGCGAATAGTCTCTATGGGATGTATGAGTGGAAGAAGAGGACGGAGTAGGCGATCTGTGTGCTCTCCTCCTGCTTCTTGATCTAGACCTCCTCCTGTGTGAGTGCACCGGTGTGCGGCTGCGAGCTCTTGTTCTTGAAGGAGATCGCTCTTTATCCTGAGTTAAACGAGCCAACGGGGATCTGTTCTGATGGCTCGAGTAATTCCTGTCCGTAGCCCAGTGATGTAGAGGCCTGTGCCATCGTGGCGATAAATGGATGGAAGGCGATCTGTGGCTCTCTCTTTCCTTAGGAGACTGAGCAGGAGGCGTGAAGCTCAGCTCTTCATGCCTTGTTGGAGAATCTTGGTGACCCCCTGACACTGGGCTGTTGGACGTCGAGATAACCACCTCCGGGGATCTGGACGAACCTGAAGGTGACGAAGACAGGCTCACTGGAGGTGAGGTGTTTCCAGAAGGGCGCTTTGACGTTGACCTAGAGCGTCTAGCGTCGACTGCCCTCTCAACGGAGACGTATGTCTCGACGTTGACTTTCTTCTCTTAGAAAGTGGACTTCTCGGCGACGAACGTCTCTCCAACACTGGTGCAGTGTCCTGCTTTGACACTCCCTGCACCCTTTCAGGAGATTGCTGTGTCGACGTCGACCGGCGTTGGACTGCCGGCGACGGAGGTCTTGGTCTCGGCGTCGAAAATCCACTCGGCGGAGTCATCCGCCTCGACGGCGTGGAATGATGGATCGTCTGCTTCGACGCCGAAGGAGGTGTCCTGTGTCTCGACGCCGAAGATCGTTGCTTTGATCCCGGCGGAGATCTGTGTCTCGGCGTCGATCGCCGATGAGGAGGCGGCGACGGAGAGATGCGCCTCGGCGTCGATCGCCGCTGGCGAGGCGGGGAGATGTGCTTCGGCGTCGATCGCCGTTGATGAGGCGGCGACGGAGCGCTGTGCCTCGGCGTCGATCGCACCTGCGGCGACGGAGCGCTGTGCCTCGGCGTCGATCGCGCCTGCGGCAGACGGAGCGCTGTGCCTCGGCGTCGTACGCCCACCCGGCGCCGGCGGAGACCTGTCTCTCGGCGTTGAGCGCCGCCTGGTTGACGTCAACGGAGGACCTGTTACCTTCGTCGACGAAGATTTCGTAGTCGAAAGATGATGCGCCCGGCATCACCGAAGTCTTCAACGCCGATTTCTTCGTCGCCGATTTCTTCGGCGTCGATACCGGCGCCCGACGGAGAACAGGTCGGGACTTTTCCTCTCGGCGTCGACCGAGTTCTCCTCTTCTTCTGCCTCACAGGAGACCTACCTCTTTCAGAGAGGCCATAGAGACGGATCCTGTCCCTCTCCTTGATAGTCCTTCTTGATAACTTCTTACAATGCTGGCAGTTGTCAGAAGAGTGGGACTCAGGGAGGCAGAGAATACACACAGGATGTGTATCTGTTCTGGCCTTCTTCTTGCCACATGACGGGCAAGGATCGAATAAAGAAGGCATTTCCAAAAAATAAACCTTTTCTGAAACACAAAAGGTGCTACTTGCACTCTAGGACCAAAAGACGTCGAGTGAAAGTAGAAAAAACTAGATCTTTATAGATATTTTTTGACAGAAAGTCAAAAAAGCAAGAGCTGAAAATCCAGGGTCCTGACTGAAGGAGCCGGAAAGAACAACTGACCTAACTGTCACCCCTGAGGCATGATGGGAAGCTAGGGGTCATGGCTGCCTTAAAGGCACGGTGCCAGTTTTTGTTGAAAATGTTTTCATTTTCTATGCTATTGGTTTACAATGCAGCCTGTAGGCTAACAATGTCTACTTATTTTGCAGTTTTTACTATTTATGAGTATTTTGCTCATTAAAAAAAACCGAGTTCAAGTACTAATTGTCCTCTGGTGTTTTTATATATTGGCAAAAGTAGTTTTTATGTGTGTAATTACATTGTTTAGCCTCCTATTGAGAGCTGCATTGGTATGAGAAAAAATGATATATGTATATGCATATATGTAGAGCTGTATATATGTGATTTCCATATATAATTTTTATATTTCCGGGGTCCCCGCACGTGGGCGGGAATATTCAGTGCTTATGACTATTGATGAGGATCCCCTGGAAGAGAACCCCAGATTCTCTTTCCCTGGTTAGACAAAAAATATTTTGGCCCAAATAAGAGCACAATGGAGTCCCAACAACAAACAGATCTGCAGACGGACTCAACCAACTCCCACTTTGGTCATCTGCTTTCCTCCTTTATGGTATGTCCTAAATATGAAACTCGTGACAGTAAACACTTCTGTTCTTTCAATATGAGCATATCACTGAGCACCGCATGGGTACCTCATTCATGTCCTTCACATGAAGCATAACAATTTCATCATGAAAGTTACTTACACTTGCATTCCACCTCACTCATGCATCTCCCTTTCAAACACAGCCAAGCCAGACCTCAACCTGTAGGGAGCCCCAGTGGTACTAAAGATATCAGACGACAGAAAGATGGGTGCTAATTTTATCCGATAAATAAATGAGAATTCAGACATGAAAAACCACTATAGTTGTGGGTCTACACAAGAATTTATGTTGAAATCCTCTCTCCTAATGAAGATAAAAACTAAACCGTAAGTCTTCTGCGCCATCAGTTTGTGGGCACACCACTCCATAGCATCTAAGTTAACCCTTCAGTTGGTCTCGAAAACACAGCTGTACATTAACCAGTGCCTCTCTAACACAATTCTTTGAGAAAAATCTTATGGAATGCCCAACCTATCAGTGAATACATTTGAGTACAAGTGCTCTACATCTTCAAGACCAGAGTTAGAACTCTTTATCGAAATGTGTTCCTAAGTTCTGGTAATAATCTCATTTTAAAAAAATAGCCGGTGCAAGTGCCCCATACTGGTAAATTCCTACTGCCTCCCTAAAACACAACTAGTTTTGAACCAAATCAGTGCAAAGAAGAAAAACAAGCATTTGCAATGCAATAGGTCTCGCATTCAAGCGAGTTTGAGCTATTGGCATTGTAAATGACAATGCCTTTACTTATGTTTTGGGTTTTAAAACATAAATAAAAGGCATGTATTTGCAATACTAATAGCTTAAACTCTCGCAAATGGGAGACCTATTGCATTGCAATAAAGAGCCTTCTCGACCGCTTGTTAGATTGTAAATATCAGAGGAAGAGACAGGCCTGCGACGTCTTCAAATTAGTGATAAATAGTGCAGTGAAGAAGATGAGTAAGTGTTGTAAATTACTGTTGCAAAGTCATCCTGTGCCCAGGGCACACCCCAACTTTTGCTGACTGTTACTGGTGGTAACTGACTGACTGACTGACCCTGGGCTCTGCCTAACCAGGCCCAGGGTCAGTGCTATGCTGAAAGACACTTAGAAAACAGTGAAAACACCTACATACACTAGGGTACATTATGGGTTGGGGTACCCCCGTGGTTGGCATGACCTACCCATAGGGCCCTAGTACACAATAGGGCAGGGGGATTGAAACTACCTCTCAGTCCCTAGTATATAATAGGGCATGGTAGTTTAGAGGCCAGCAGCCCTTTTCTGCACTCGCATGTGTGCACTGCTGGGCCTGAGGTCAGTTTAAAAGTAGCCCTGTGTTGCAGGACTGCTTTTAAAGAGGAAATTGTGCCCAAACTCGACTTTGGTGTTTGGGGCACTTAAAAATGGATAACCTACAATGTTCGGGCATATTAGGTACCCCCAGGGTCTCCCCTAGGTGTCCCAGGGGTGGGGGTTCAAGTATCTATAAGGTGGACCCTTATAAAATGAGTTTTATATGCCCTGGGTTAAGTGAAATTGCACATTTCACTCCCCACATTGTGATAAAGTGCTGCACAAACTCGACTTTGGTGCTAGGAGCACTGTGGAGGGAGGATCGGCAATATATCTGAATATTCAGAGCCCCTAAAGTCTCCCCTAGGTATACCAGGGGTGGGGGTCCTGTAGATATAGGCAGAGTACTTATAAAATATGTTTTATAAGCCCTGGTGCTGGAGAAATGGCTCAAGTCATTTTTCCCATTGCAAATCCCCTGCCACATAGGTTAACATGGCAGAACGTTATTAACTAATAACTCTTGATAGGAGAAGGCTAAAAGTACCATTCAAAGACTTCCCAGAATGGTATTAATAAATCCAACAATATGATATTGTTGAATTTCTCCTAATAGGTGCATACAAGAAGTTATAAGACTTTGTTTGTAAGTCCAGATTCAGCCTTCCAGTGGTCTGTCCTGATTTGTCAGAGTTAAGTGGATTAGCCAGGCTTCTTTGAAGAGGTGATAAAGAGCCCCTGGGGTTGTCCAGCTCTGCTGGGAGGGCAGAGTCCTGTTGCACAGGAATGCCAGAGCAGGGGAGGAGTCGTAAACAATGGACTTCAAGGGAAGGGAGGACCCCAGTGTCATTTACAACTTTACCCTTGTGAGCCCCAGTCAGATGCTAAGATTAAGGAAGGAATGAGCAGATGCAAGGGGGAGAGACTATGGAGATTAGCCATCCTAGGGGTGTGTTTAGCCAGCTATTCTCTCCCTGCTGGAAAATCAGCCATTATGAATTTAGAAGAATTGTGCACTCTGGGACAAAATAGTGCCACACTCTGCAGGAAGTGGTCAGACCTTTGGGTGGTATCCTGCAGCCTATTGGACAGGAGTGACCTCCTGCTTGACCCATAGAAGTTGGAATAAGTATCTGAGAAGGGCAGAGCCCCTCAGATCTGCTGCTTGAAACTTAAGAAAGCAAGACGTGCCATGCTAGACGTTTGATGTGCATTTCCTAAGGCCTGCACTCTGAAGACTGCACCTTCTGCACCATCTGAAACTACAGCCTGTGGATTACCTTGCTGTAAAAGGACTAAAGAGTGGACTCCCTGCAAGCTACAGGTTAACAGAGCTCACCTGGATCACCACCACCAAGGATCCTCAACCTGGAGAACTACCAGTGGATTTGTAAGGGTTTTGTCCAAGTGGATTGTGGGAACTGAAGTCCTCAACTTTCAAGGACCATCTTTGAGATTCCAGACCCTTGGAGGGAGTTTGAGACACTTTGGGACCCTTTGGGGAACTTCAGGAAGAAGTTCCAGGAGTTTGGAGAACTTTGGAGCAACTTTGGGAAAAAGCTCCAAAGGGGACTGACTCAACCTGGCCAGCCGCCGCCTGCCTTCAACCCCGAGCCGGCCTGTCGTCCAGGTTCGTCCCGCTGAAAAGCTCCGTAGGTCTTACTTCCAGAGTTTGACTGGGAGTGGGCGAAATCCGAGGCCGGCGAACCCTCACCGAATCCGGCCTGGTGAAGAGCATCGAGGGACCCCGCGAAGAAAAGCTCCAGAAAAGTTTCTACGTCCGAAGGTAAAAACTGCGACCGGGACCTACCGCGAGTGGTAGCCGAGCAGGGCTCCATCGCGGTCGGCCTGAAACTTTGACCCGGTCCATCGGGACCAGATGTCCCGATAAGGTGCTATAGGTTTCCATGTGATAGAAATTGCTATATCTTTGGAAATTCATATCTCCGGTTCCCTACATTGGATTTTTGTCATTTTGGTGTCGTTTTAAAGATAAAAATATTTCCTATTTTTATAAATTGGTGTTGGATTTATATTGTGCATTGTGTCTTAATTATTTACTGAACTGGTGTTTTAAAATGCTTTACATACCTGTCTCTGAAGTTAAGCCTGCCAGCTCGCAGCCAAGCTACCAAGGGTTGAGCATCGGAATAATTTTCTAAGACCTATTCTGAGCCCTATACTGTAATATTGGCCTTATTGCCAGAGGCAGATATACATTTGCCCCTACTAATAATCCACTTTCCAACAATTACACAGACACAAAGTGTGAAGTGAGAGTTACATATGATCCGAGCTATAAACACTAACAAAGCGCTCCAACGCCTTTCGCTGTGTGATTACACTGTCACGGCTCAGGAGGAAGAGCGGGGGGGGGCTATTTCCTGCCCTCTCTGTGATTTGAGTGTGCAGTGTGGCATTGCGTAATGTCATTATCTTTGGCCTAATAAAAAAACACTCCAGATGTAGTAGGGCCCTGACTTCACCTCCTGGTGCAGGGTGGGCTGTGCTTTATGGCAGGCAGGCAGGGAGGGAGGGAGGGATGGATGGATGTGTCAGCTGCAGCTCTGGCCTTGTACAGTGCCCCTGCTATTACTAGTGAGCGAGAGGCGCTGAGGTGGTGGTATTGGTGGTGGCGGCGGTATTGGTTGTGGTGTTAATAAAACAGGCTTTTGAAAACAACCCGTGAGGTGGCTTTAGTAAAGATGACATGTAATACAGATGTGCCGTTGTCAGCTTCAGCCCATTAGCACACGATTATGTGCTTCCTGGAATTCACATGACTTAATTCGCTAATCATTTCTAAATCCATTTTACTTGGGGGGGTGGGGGTGAAACAGACACTAGATAATGCCGGGTGAAAGTGGGCGCCCGTGTTACGGGGGCGGCCGTGCTGCTTTAAAAAAACAAAACACAAGCGGCTTCAGCTGAAGCAGCGCATGTCCGGCCTGCAGTAAGAGAAACTCAATAAAGTAAATAGTGCTTACAGACTAAATAACAGGTCCCGTGTAACAACCAAAGTAAAGGGCCCAGTAGCAATGGGAGGTTACAAATTAAGACAAGGCTGTACTAAGGAGGGACTAACAAGCCTATTAACCAATCCGAAGGCTGCATTTACGAAAGACGACACAAGCCAATGAAAAATATGGGCGGAGAATGGGCGCGGCTTCTCTCCCATACTCTACTACAGCAGTCTAGCAGAGCGAGCAGCGAATGCACGCTGCCGCTAGGCTCGACCTAAAAACAGCATGTTAGCACCCATCCACACTAGATACTCCTTTGGGGCTAAAATCAAAATTCTGCTAATGCAAGGCCCAATTCCACATGTGGGAGTAATCTTGTTCAGAAACAGTTATGTGTTTGATCCCAGTCCGGGGCCCAGGGCAGAATTTTCAGACTCCATGAGTCATACATTGGATGTCATCTCGCAGTCATCCGATTTCACACTGCTGGGCAACTTCAATTTACATCTAGAGGACCCTCGAGATAGGGATGCTGCACACTTAATAGATATTATAGAAAGTTTAGGTCTCTCACAACTTGTCACTGGCGACACCCACTCAGCAGGTCATCTGCTGGACGGGGTATTTTCCAATAATGGCCTCCTCCAGTGTCTTTCCCTTCTCCCGCTGATCTGGTTTGATCACAAAGCAGTCATGTTCTCCCTAAACTTTCATCTGCCTTGTTCAGAGAGGGCCGAAAATTAATCCTAAACGGTTTCGCCCATGGAACCGAATTTCGGCTGAAGCCTTGGAAAGATCCCTGACCCACAAACCTCTGGAGTACAGCAGCGATCCCAAAGCAGCGGCAGCCGCCTTTGAGCAATGGCTTCTTGGTTCGATAGATCACTTATTACCTGAAAAAACAAACTCCAATCGCAGATCTAAACTCTCTGAACCATGGTTCTTAGAACAACTCAAGCTACAAAAACAAAAGTGGCGCCGTCTTGAAAAGAGATGGACACTGCATTACAACGCTAGTGACAGGAAGTCTACAAACAGTCTTTGCTAGATTATAAAGAGTTAATATCTAGTGAAAAAACTCGCTACTACATCGCAGCCATAGTAGCATCAAAAACGTATCCAAAGAACTATTTGCCACAGTAAATAAGTTAGCCAAACCCCCAAAGGCTGTAAACACAAATGTTAGTCAAGCCTTCTGTAATTCTTTGGCCGCCTTCTTTCAGGATACGGTCAAGGCAGTCTACAGTAACCTCGTTGTGGCCGCGTCACAGAGCCCAGCTTACTTTGTGACCACTGGCCAATGATGACACGTCAAAAGAGGTTCAAGTCTATACCACAGAAGCTCCCAATCCCCCCACGCTATCTTATTTTTCACCACTGTACCCCGATCAGGTAACTAAACTACTGCCGTCTATCAAATCGGTCTCCCCTCTCGATCCGAGTCCTCCCACGATCTTCCATCTTCTGCCACTCACCTTTTACCTATTTTTAACCAAATGTTTATTTCTGGCATCTTTCCCTCCAAGTGCAAGTTAGAATCAATCCTCCCACTCCTAAAAAAAAAAATATTTAGACTGTGCTGACGCAAACAACTATCGCCCCATTTCTAGGCTCCCACTGCCCGCAAAAATGGTGAAAAGGCCAGGAATATGGTAGTTTCAAACTATACTGAGGAGCATGGATATCCGGATGCCACCTAGTACGGCTTCAGGAAGCATCACAGCACAGAACTGGCACCGATCTCTGCATCTGAACAGATTAGACAGACATTCGACGCCGGAGTATATATAAATATATATATATATAAATATATATATACACATATGTGAAACATATACATGCAGCCTAAAAAGTTTCCAACATGGCAGAACTGCCGAAATTACATAGGTTTGCATTGTAAAACAAATACTCTCCTAACCCATAAGGAAAAGAGTACATTCACAGCATAATTGTGATATACCAATGCTTTATTGCCACAAGGAAAAACTTGTAATTGCAGGCATTCGCCTGTAGGCTGCATTGCAGAGGAATAATGAAAACAAGACAAAAAGAAAACTGGCACCTTGCCTTTAAGGCTTCCAAGGGTTAGGGTACCGTGCCTTTAAGGCCTGCCAGAGACCCTCTGCTCCCATCATGCACCACAGGTGACAGTTAGGTCAGTTCTTTTGACGGTGTATAATGTAGAGACACCTGAGTAGAGGATGCAATAACATAGAAGAACTCCAGTGATGCTCGTCCGGGGAGGAGGGAGGGTCAGCATGACTATGATGAGTATACCCCTGGATGAGAACTAGGATTACAGGTAAGTAACTAATCCTTCTCATCCAGGGGATACTCATCAATAGTCATAATCTATGAATAGAGTAGCAAGCCCATACCCAGTACCTTGCGGACGAGCAACGGAGTATACAGAACATTACATTCAAATTGCAATCATGCAAACAAATTCCTCAAAGAGGCCTGCCCCACCTGGGCATCGGCCTGTGCATCAGAATCTAGACAGTAATGACGTGTGAAGGTATGAACCGACCGCCATGTGGCTGCCTTACAGATTTCAGACATTGGCACATTGCGAAGGAGAGCTGTGGTAGAGGCTTTCCCTCTGGTAGAGTGCGCTTTAGGTCTGCCTGGTAAGGTCTTGTTAGCTAACTGGTAGGATAAAGCTATACAAGAGACAATCCATCGAGAGATGGATCTTTTAGATGCAGCTAGACCGGTGTTAGTAGAACCGTAGTTAATAAAAAGCCGGTCAGACTTCCTAAGTGTGTGAGTTTTATCAAGGTAAAACTTCAGCACTCTCCGGAGATCTAAAGAGTGTAATGATCTCTCGGGGGAGTTGAAGGTTTAGGAAAGAAGGTGGGCAGCGTAATAACCTGATTGATGTGAAAATCCGAGACCACCTTCGGGAGGAAGCTCGGATGTGTACGTAGCACCACCCTATTGGCATGAAAAACAGTATAAGGTGCCTTACAGCACAGGGCCTGAATCTCACTCACCCGGCGTGCAGAAGTGATGGCTACCAAAAGCAGCCTTCCAGGTCAAATGCTGCAACGATGCCTTATGAATAGGCTCGAAAGGAGCACCCATAAGTTTACGTAAGCACAATGTTAAGTTCCCAGGGAGGAGAGGAGATCTCACTGAGGGGTAAACCTTCCTGAGACCCTCTAGAAAATCCTTTACCACTGGCATCTGAAAGAATGAACCCTGGGTCGGGGACTTCCTGTAAGCTGTTATAGCAGCTAGGTGAACCCTGATGGAGGGATATTGCAGGCCTGACTTTGCCAAGTATAACAAGTAGGGAAGAATCACTTGCTCCTGACCTTTAGTCGGATCAAACTGGTTGTCCTTGCACCACAGGTAGAATCTCTTCCACTTGAAAGCATAAGATTTCCTAGTGGAGGGTCTCTTTGCTTCCTTAAGAATAGACATACAATCAGCAGGAAGGTCTAAGTGTCCATACTGGATGACTTCAGGAGCCATGCAGTCAAACGCAGGGACGAGAGGTTGGGATAAAATACTCTCCCCTCGTTCTTGGTCAACAGGTCCGGTTGACAGGGAAGCCTCCGGTGTGGGACTTCGGACAGCTGCAGGAGATCCGGATATCACCACTGGCACGGCCACTCTGGTGCTATCAGGATCATTCTGGCATTGGTCCTGTAAAACTTCTGTATGACCGCAGGGATCAGAGGAGAGGTGGAAAAGCGTACAGCAATGTCTGCGACCATCCTATCAAAAGTGCATTCCCCGTGATCCTTGTTGTGGGAATCTGGACGCGAAGACGGGGCATTTTGTATTTGCCGCGTCTGCGAGCAGGTCGATGTCTGGCACTCCCCATTGCCGAAAAATGTCCTGAGCGACTTCTTCGTTTAACACCCAGTCGTGTGCTTCTACGAAGTCTCTGCTGAGAACATCTGCCTGCACGTTCAAGGTTCCTGGAAGGTGAACGGCTACGATCGTGAGACTCCTCGCCAGAAGCCACTTCCATATGGTCTGTGACTCCAGAGACAGGACCCGTGACCTGGTGCCTCCCTGCTTGTTCAGATAGTACATTGTTGTTGTGTTGTCTGTCTGAATCTGAATGGAGCTGGACTGTAGGGACGGGTACAGCGACTTGAGAGCCAGATGGACTGCCCTTAGCTCCAAAAAGTTGATGTGATAACTTTTCTCTGTCTCGGACCAGAGACCTTGTACCTGAAGCTGGCCCATGTGCGCTCCCCAACCCTGCAGTGAGGCATCTGTAACTACAGTCTGTGTCGGAGGTACTTGGTGGAAGGGGACCCCTTGCAGAAGGTGAGAACGTTTCATCCACCATTTGATGGAGTCCCTGGCCGCCTGAGGAAGAGAGACACGATCTTCCCAACGGCCTGAGTGCTGAGTCCATTGATCTTCGAGGGACTGCTGTAGAGGCCGAATGTAAAGCCTGGCATTTGGCACAATGAAGATGCATGAGGCCATCGATCCCAGCAGTGATGACACCTGCCTTGCTGTGGGATGTATAGTGCTGAGAAGTGCACGGCACTTGATCAACATTGAGGACAACCTCTCCTCCGAAGGACACACGCTTGCCGTTGCGGTGTCTAGGGATGCGCCCAGATAATGTATTTTCTGCGTGGGGTTGAGAACTGACTTCTTGTAGTTGACTTGCAACCCCAGTGAGTGAAGCAGGTTGAGACAGTAAGTGAGATGGCTCTGGAGTAGAGAAGGTGTTGAACTCTTCAGGAGCCAGTCGTCTAGGTAGGGGTAGACGAAGATTTTCCTCTTGCGGAGGAAAGCGGCTACCACCGCCATGCACTTGGAGAACGTCCGGGAGCGGATTTGAGTCCGAATGGAAGTACTCGGTACTGATAGTGCTGACGAGACACCTGGAACCTGAGGAACTTGCGATGTTTCACTGAAACAGGAATGTGAAAGTAGGCGTCCTGCAGGTCGATGGCACACATCCAGTCTCCCAGATGAAGATGTGGGAAAATCTGGTGCAGGGCTAGCATCCGAAATCTTTCTTTTCTTATAAACCTGTTCAGCAGGCGCAGGTCGAGGATGGGCCTGTACTCTTTGGCTACTCCTCGTTTTTGGACCAGAAAGTACCGTGAGTATACCCCTTGATTTCGCTGGTGAGGTGGGACCTCTTCTATAGCCTTTTGGAGAGGAGGGTACACACTTCGCCCTGTAACAATACATTGTGTTGAGGAAGGCACGTCAAATGAGGGGCAACTTGCGGAGGAGGGGTCTTGAACCTCAGCAAGTAACCATGCTGTACAATATTCAGCACCCATCTGTCTTTTGTTATTGTTTCCCACTCTTCCAGGTGAAAGACGATACTCCCTCCTACCGGAGTGGCAAGCGGGTGCGGAGGAAGCAATGTCTCACTGTTTAGGAGGCTGCTTGGAGGAGGACTGCTGTTGCTTATTGTTCCCTCTGCCCCTGCCAGGACGCTTGTTCTGGTATTGGAACTTTGTTGGTTTTGGGAGGACCATTGAGGGTTTGAACCCTCTGTTGGAAGGGCCGCTTGTCGTTCTGACGGAAGCGTTTTCGAAACTCCTTCCGCTTCTCCAGTCCAACTGCTTTGACTGTGTCTAGCTCGGCCTTCATCTTTGTCATCTCCTCATCAGCATGAGAACCGAATAAGGAGGAGCCGTTGAAAGGAAGGTTTAGGATCTTCTTCTGGGCGTCCGGTTTTAGACCTGTGAGGCGCAACCACGCTGAGCGCCGTGAACAGATGCCCTGTGAGTAGCCGTGTGCGGCGAGATCTGAGCGTCAGCCGCCGCGCTGATGATTTGATTGGCTACTAAGCCGCCCTCTTGCAAGATTTCATGAAAGTCTTGTCTATCTTCTTTGGGAAGCTTGTCGGTAAACCTAGACAGGGAGTCCCAAAGAGACCTATCATAGCGCCCAATAAGGGCTGAAGCACTTGCAATCTTCATCGATGATGCCGAAGTATTGCACATCTTCCTGCCATAAGAGTCCATTTGTTTACTGTCCTTTTCTGGAGGAACAGAAGCGGATGAGGCTGCGGAGTGCGCTTTCCTGGCGGCTGCCACAATGATTGAATCCGCCGGAGGATCAGACCCTAAGGAACAAGGGATCCTGGTCTGGAGCTTTGTATTTCTTTGCAATCCTCGACCGGAACTGATCCCACTGTGGCTGCAGTAAGGAACGTGGTCATGGCTGGTTCTAAAAACCTGGCACCAGAGGTAGCAGCGGTCTGGGAGCTGTACGATGGTGCAATGTCTCGAAAATGATCGATGTAGGGATCACAGGAGTACATAAACTGATGTTTAGTTTATTAGCTCCTCTGCCCAGTACGTCAGAGAAAGTCCCAATGTCATCAATAGGAGACACCCTTGAAGGTGGTGTAGATGAGAAAGTTGGCGAGTAGTGCCGAATGGAAGACGAAGAACAGGTAGAAGATGCTCTGCGCCTCCTCTTATGTGGATGATCGTGCGAGCTGTGACGACCTCCTGACCGAGATCGGCGTGTAGAAGGCGACCTTGGTCTTCTGGAAGGCGACTTAGAAAGTCTCGTTGCGTAGTCGTCCGAGCCCGGACCTCTGCGGGCACCTGTTCCGACCCCCTGCAGCCAGCGAGGGACAGGCCGCAAAGATTCTTTTCAGCAACTGTAGGAGATTTCTCTGGTGAAATCTGTACAATATTCAGCCCTGGAGATGACTGCCTTGACGTCGAACGGGATGTCGACAAGGTCTGCGTCACCCTCGTCGGCGATCTGCGCCCTGATCTTGATCTCGACGTCGACCGCCCACGTCGATGGGGGACTTTGGCGTCGACTGTCGGCGTCGACGAGGAGACCCGACGTCGCCCTTGACGCTGCCGCCGATCTCCTCGACGGCGAATGATCAGTAACAGGTCTCGGCGTCGACCGCCCACGTCGATGGGGGGCCCTGATGTAGCCTGACGGGCGCCGATGGGGGATCTCGACGTCGACCTCCTCGATGACGTCGACCTCCTCGGCGTCGAATGATGGGACCTCGACGATGCTCTCGACGTCGGTACGTCCCCTCGCGTCATGGCCTTCGACGGTGACTCTCTCAACGTCGACCCCCTTGAGGGTGGCGGAGAATGCCTCGACGTCGGTATGTCCCCTCGCAGCATTGTCTTCGCCGGCGAGTCTCTCAACGCCGATCCCCTCGAGGTTGGCGGAGTGTGCCTCGGCGTCGGCGGAAGCCTCGGCGTCGACGGAGTTTTGGACAGTCTCTCAGTACCCACAGCCTTCGAGCCTGAAGTGCTGAGCGCCGACTTACTTGGCTTGTCCCTTGACGTTGAAGAATGTTTCGGCCTCTTCGACGGCGATCTCGACGGCGAACATTCAGGCACCTGCTTCTTCCTGGACTCAGGAGAGGTGGAGCGATGCCGTTTTCGGTGTTTACTTGAAGAGGGAGCTCTATCTCTATCCCTCTCCAGTAGGGCATGAAGCTTGATGCGTTCTCTGTCGCGCTGAGTCCTCTTCGAAAACTTCTGGCAATGATAACACTGGTCAGGATTGTGTGAAGATGGAAGGCACACAATACACACCGAGTGTGGATCTGACAGTGCCATCTTCTTGCCACAGGAAGGACATTTCCGAAATAAAGCAGGCATTCTGACTGGAAAGATTTTGGAACAAAAAATGCCAAAAACCAGCCGAATATACCTCTAGGTATCAGAAACTGTCAAAATTTCCAAGGAAATATCAAAAATTATCTTTCAGTCAAAAACTGAAGAGCTAAAACTCCAGGATCCTCACAGAAGGAGCCGGAAAAAGAACTGACCTAACTGTCACCTGTGGTGCATGATGGGAGCAGAGGGTCTCTGGCAGGCCTTAAAGGCACGGTACCCTAACCCTTGGAAGCCTTAAAGGCAAGGTGCCAGTTTTCTTTTTGTCTTGTTTTCATTATTACTCTGCAATGCAGCCTACAGGCGAATGCCTGCAATTACAAGTTTTTCCTTGTGGCAATAAATCATTGGTATATCACAATTATGCTGTGAATGTACTCTTTTCCTTATGGGTTAGGAGAGTATTTGTTTTACAATGCAAACCTATGTAATTTCGGCAGTTCTGCCATGTTGGAAACTTTTTAGGCTGCATGTATATGTTTCACATATGTGTATATATATATTTATATATATATATTTATATATACTCCGGGATCCCGTACGTGGGCGAAGATTATTCATAGATTATGACTATTGATGAGTATCCCCTGGATGAGAACTTGTTCATCTGATAGAGACTTCGAGTAGCAGATTCCATACCTTAGAATAGATATCCAAGTGACTGGGTGTGGCTTGAAGCACAGAAACCTAGAGTGCTTCCCCAGCCACCTGAAGTGCGAGCTCTAGCAGCCAGGGGAAGATCAATTATGCTTATCTCAATCAATCCATCGCCATCCACCCATACGAGGCAGATAAGTGCTCCGAATGACAGAGTCCAAATCAGCACTCAAAGCTTATGAACCATTTTTTATTTTTTAACCGTTCCCCAACCTCTCAGGAGGCTTGCCGGTTTCACAAAACGGCGCTCGCAGCGCCATGAGGATTGGCTAACCCGCGGCAATCCAATCTCCCAAATGCCTGCCGTTCCTCCCAATGAAGAAATATAAGCTCAACTGCCAATGAGGTAACGGGCTCACCCCTTCCGCCTATTTCCTTGACCTCGCAACTTTTATGTGCAGCCCTCCTGCTGAGTGATAGAAAATGTAAAATTATGCCGCAGCATAACGCACCAAATGCGCACCCTCCACCATTAAACACTTTTTTCGCAGCAACAAATCTCTAACCCAGCAAGGAAACACTGCGAGAAAACCTAGAGCAAGACTAGCCTACCGTTAGGCTTTATATACTAGAGCCTGCAGCGAGTCCACATCTCTGGTCTTTGGCGTTTCTGAAGCGTGCACCGTTAGTGTGGGGCCAGACAAGGGGGCTTCAATCGGTGATCCACGACTGCATATGCTCAGGCTCACCCAGGCCAGCCCAAGGTCTTTTAATGGGGGGCCACAATAGCTATAGCCTGCACTACTGCATGCTTGCGCTCATCTGCTCAAGTTCGACATAATAGTTGGCACGCACGAAGACCAAGTAAAGTAAGGCCCTCACTACAAATACTACTCCCTCCTGCATAGCGCTAAAACTCGGCCCGTGTAATGCTATTGTCGCTGCGTTCTAGATTTTGCATATATGCTCTATCTGCTACTACATTCGTTTTCCCTGTGTCACTGTGCATGTGGTCTGGGGCTGTGATCTGCTGCATTCTAAGCTGATGCTTTACCCTTGCTGTTAGTTCTTAACAGCGCATACACTTGGGGTCAGTTCTGAAGCGCACATTCTTAGGGGAGTGCGGAATCCAGAATCAAAGTGATCGAAGACGAAAAACTAAAGGACAAAAAGATTTCCCTGGCCTACACCAAGCAGGTAAACATCCTCTTCAGAACCATAACAGACTTCGAGAACAGAAACAGAAGAGGAAACCTCAAAATATTTGGACTGCCTGAATAATCTAAAAACCAAGCCTCCTCGTGTGTCTCCTTCCTCTAACAATGGATACCACAAACCATTTGAAATCGAAAAGGCACAGAGTTCCAACCAGATCATTCCCGGGTTCCAAAAACCCTCGTCCTCTCATCTTCCGACCTCTCCGATTCCAGTAATACGAGGCTATCTTGACTTACATGAGGAAATTAGAATTTCTAACCTGGAACAGCAGCAAGATCGGAATATCCCAAAACTATGCAAAAGAGACGGTGTTTCGCAGGAAAGGCTTCCTTGCTCTAAAGAACCCCCTCATAGCGCTGAACATCACCTTCTCCTTCATCAGTCTTGACAGATTTAAAAATCAACCACATGGTGAAAACCTCGATCTTTGAAGGACCCGCAGACCAATCCTATATCAAAAACCCACAGCAACAAGAAATGATCTTATTTGATTGCTCCACACATCACTGGTGGTCGCTCCTGGCTACTCTCCATTCCGTCAGATGAGACTCACTTTTCTCTAGTTCAGCCTGTTCTATAAATGGTGTTCATATGTTGTTTGAAACATGTAAATGATGTTTAAAAGGTGTACATGATGTTCAAAATGTGTGCGCATGCAAACATACCTTACCAACTTCATACGTACACCCTCAGGCACCTTAGCCTCTGCAAGCCACTTTCTGCATCCAGGCGCCATCACACTCGCATCTACACTCATCTGAGGCATAGCTTGTGTAAATCTACATCATTTTACATCTCTACGTTAGCTCATCTGCGATCTCCTATGTGCTCTTCTGGAATATCAGATGCTTCACCGATCCTCATATCTACACATGCACCTTCCCACCTAAATACCCTCACTCCACCCCTCACTCGCAACCTCACACACTCATCCTACATCATTATCACACCCTATACTTACACAGTCATACATATGTACACATTTGAGTACATGACCTTGCACTTACGTCCTCCCACTCACAGGGCAGATTCATTCACAGCTTTTGAATAAAGTGCATGGCTGGACAAAACCTCAACTCAACACATCCTCCGACGCAATCTTAATCTCATCACACAAACAACTCCTTGTGTAGACTACATCGAAAGATGTTTTTGTACATTCAAAGTTGCTCCTCATGTTTATCACCTTGCACTTACCATGTTGAACTTGTCGCATTTACTGTATTTGTTCTCATCAGAAGGCTTACCAATTGTAATGATGGCAAACTTCCTATGAGGTTCTACGAGAACTCCATAACAGCATGCCTTGAATGTTGTTATATTCACAGCAGTTCGACTCTACGTTCCCTGTACATGGGTGGCTCTTACATTAATCAGACCCCTTAATGAATTTTCGGAACGGATACACTCTTAACCGGATTTATTGATTGAGCATCCTATCGCCCCAGTTGTACACACTAGAAGTTTGTCAAATTTCAGTTGCATATTGCCTGCTAACTCACATGCTCCCTTCCTAATTAATAGCTCAAGGGTAGCCAAAGCTGTGCCAATGTTCGGCAACTAATCTCAATTGAATTGCATAGTGAGTTAGCCTCCCAACTTTCGACTTCTCATAGCTCCCTGCCTACCACTCAGCCAACTACCAAACATCCCCCCCCACAGCCCCCCCCCCCCCCCCCCAAGTTACCTTAATCCCCTCACCACTCCCCGCCTCTTCTTGCAGCTCACAGGACGGATTCGTGGCTACCACTGCCCCACTTTCCATCTTGGAATGGGAAACTGTTTTTTTTTTAAAAAATTATCTTCGCATTACTTTTCTTGCTTTTGTTCCCCTCCTCCCTCCCACCTGGGGATATCCCAAGCCTAATATGGCAGTCCATTCTGCCCTACACCCCAAATGACGTGCCGCAACCTAAACTGCACCTCCCGCATTTCAGATCTCATATTATACAGAGACCACCATAATATATATATTATGACCAACAACACTCTTAAGATCCTCTCATTAAACACTAAAGGGCTAAACTGCCCTGTCAAAAGGAGGAAGATCACTGAATACTGCTATATTCAGCTTGCATCTGAAAGTCAGAACCATTGCACATTTATTTTCCTTGTAGGCACTGCTTGTGCCATTTTCAGGAGTTGCCTGGCTCCTGTAGTTCTAAGCGCCACATTTTAGACGGTTCAAATACCCGTTTTAATTGTTTTATTTGTTGCTTAATTTAATTTACCAGTAACTTGCCTCTTGCAGGGGAGCCTGCAAAAGGCTTGTGGGGTTGCTGGACCCTAGTTCAAGTTCGGTTTTCCCCCCCTGTTTTCCGGTCTCCTGCGATCTTGCAGCTGGCCTGACCATGCCCTACGGACACGCCCCCTCCCCGGAGGACTATAACTTTTCAGTGAAAAAGGCAAGCCTGTCTGCGCCCGGACTGCGCCTTGCGCCAGGAATCCTGGTGATTTTCATACGTATTCCAGCGAGTTTTTAAAATATAGGGGCACAGGTCTGCACGCCAATTGTAATAATATGGTTTTAGATAACTTACAAGCACCATACATCTGCCACAACTGTCAGTTCACTATCAATACATCAGAAAAAGTTGCTAATTTTCACGCTCCTGCTCCTTTTTCAATTACATGCACGCTACTCAACGCTCGGTCAATGATTAAACATTGTTACGAGCTCTGAGTTCTTAGAAACTCATAATTCCGACATGTTTCTGACAGAAACCTGGGCTGATGCGACGGTTGCTCCAGACATTATTGCGGCTTTACCCAATGAATACCAGGTTTTTCGACTCGATAGGGAAATAAAGAAAGGAGGTGGGATTGCTATACTCTATAAAAAAAACCTTCGACATTTCATGCCACCACATTCATATAACTGATTGTGAAGTCCTTTCTTTTAGCCTAAATGTGAGGAATCAAACCTAACATCATGGCCTTTTGGTCTATAAGCCCCTCGGTCCCAAGACTGTCTTTTTAGAAGCCCTTAACGAGTACTTGGAATGGAGTGTGTTCATTGATAATTACACCATACTCGGAGATTTTAATTTCCATCTTGAGGACCTTAACAAGGACACCAACACTTTCATTGATAAAATGCTTGGTTTTGATCTAAAACAATTGGTTGATGCTTCCACCCATCAAGCTGGACATACGCGCAATGGTATTTTTACCAGTTTCTCGGAGTTGCACCTTTTAGATATTATCCCGGTCACTTGGTCTGACCACAGGGCTGTTCAGTTTGGTTTCTGTTTCTATCAGACTAAGGCTGGCCCGAATTTTAGAAACCAGACTAAACTGGTCGGGCCTTGGAATAAAATAAATGAACAGGATCTAATCAGATCATTAGAGTCCACTCAACCGGTGTTAACCGAAACAGCGGATATTGCTGCCTCGCGGTATTTTAACTGAATCCACGAAGCGGTTAATAATTTGGCCCCACTTAAGTTATTAGTCACAGAGCGCTCCCGCCAGCCCCCTGGTTCTCAGAGACATTAAGACAAAAAAAGAAAAGCTCTCGTCAGCAGGAAAGGAAATGGAGAAATAAATATGCCCCGGAGGAAAAACTGAAATACAAACAGATACAAGAATATAAGAACCTGATTATCGCAGAGAAAACCAGTTTTTTCACTGATAAAATTAGATCTTCAGCGGATTCGGGCCGAGAGTGGTTTCAGACAGTATCTAGTCCATCAGCTCTGTCCGCCCCGCCTTCACAGACTTCCTCACAACTGTTCTGTGATAACCTAGCTAGGTTTTTTAAAAACAAAGTAGAGGCGGTTTATAATGACCTTACTCTTAACAAGGACAACTTATCATAAGTTACCACTCAATTTAACCAAGGACATTATGTTTTTGATGAGTTTCACCCCATCTCTACTGACTGCACGAGTGCGCTCCTCAAACAAACCAAATCTGGTGCCCCTTCTGACCCATGCCCCTCTAAGTTGCTGCATAAAATAGTCGACTTCATTGCTTTCCCACTTTCTTCGATGTTGAACAGCATCCCGACACCTGGGTTTTTTCCCAATAGAAACAAACCCTTGATCCTGCCGAAGAACAAAACTGCCGCCCCATATCAAGACTTCCATTTCTAGCCAAAGTACTAGAAAGACCCCTTAACTTTTGTCTTACACAGTTCCTGGACTAACATGACATCTTGGACAAATCACAATTTGGCTTCAGGATAGCTCACAGTATGGAGACGGCCTTAGTTACAGTAGCAGATGAGTTCAGGGAAATTCTCGACTGGGGAGAAAGGGCTGCGGTGATCCTTTTGGATCTATCCGCAGCTTTTGACACAAAGCCATACAATTCTGAAAAGGCTTTTGCTGGACATAGGCGTCAAAGGCACAGCCTTCAAGCTCTTATGTGCCTTTCTCAACGGAAAAGAGCAAACTGTTAGTATAGGAGATTTTAGGTCAAAATCGTTCTCTTTACCATGAGGAGTTCCACAGGGCTCTTTGATTAGCCCCACATTATTTAATATTTATGTGGCCCCTCTGATGGGTCTGATAAAATCGTTTGGTTTCTTTACAATAACTTATGCGGACGATACTCAAATTATCGTTCCCATTGACAAAAGCTCCGAAGAGGTAGCTGTACATTTCAACAAATGCATGAGTGCAGTCTTGCAATGGATGGGCAACCATTGCTTACAATTAAATACAGAAAAAACAGAAGTCCTGATTTTTGGGCAGGATACTTCCTTCTGGAATCAATCCTGGTGGCCGGATGCTCAGGGCCCATTGCCCGTCCCAGTGTCCAAAGCCAAGAATCTTGGTATAATTTTTGATACAAAACTGACTTTCAGGGAACATACCAACCACCTTACATTCTCCTGTTTTCATACACTCAAAACTTTGAGGAAAATCCTTTCCTTCTTGCCATTAGAGAAACAGTGGTTTCCTCATTGGTTTTATACAAATTAGATTATTGCATGGCACTCTTAGTTGGAGCCCAGAAGTGTATTTTAAGCAGGCTACAAAATGATGGTTAGGGTTTTGAAAAATATTTTAAAATCCGAGTTGGTGACCAAAGCCAGAGATGAGCTTCACTGGTTACTCGTTAAAAAGAAGCTTTTAAAACTCTTTGTATCGCTCATAAAGCTGTACATTCTCTAGGCCCCGAATCCCTCAGGAAAAACTCTTGGTAAACCCACGAACAGGTCCCTTCGCTCGTTTACCTCAAAGACCCTGTTGCTCGCTAGGACTCACAAAGTCTCATGGGATGGGAGAAGTTTTTCTTCATGCTACATCTCGCCTCTGGAATCAAATGCCAATCTGAGGCACTCCTCCAATTTTCTGGCTTTTAGAAAGCTTCTGGCTTTTTACTTTCCCGTTGTAGAGTCGCTTTGTTTCTTTTTTAGTTTGCAGGCAGCGCCAAGACACCCTTTGGCATACGTCACGCTTTACAAATTAAATCAAATTAATAGGCGATATTCTCTTACTCCAAGAGACCAGAATACAGATATCGCAAGCAAACTTCTTAATAACTGGCATTCGGATTTTGCATGCTCTCCAGACTCCGACAAGAAAAATTGTGGGTCACTGTCTTTGCCAGATCGGCAGACAAAGCCATTAAGAATATACACTATACAGAAGGCCGATGGGTCCCCTAAAAAATATCCACACACACAATCAGGAATTATTTAATCGTAAATAATTATGTGCCAACTTCCTATTGCCCCTTATTCTGTGCCAACCTAAATAAAAGACTAAATGAAAATCCTAATGGCTCTAATATTCTATTAGGAGGAGACTTTCGTCTTCTAAAGGACCTATTGTTAAACAGACCAGGAAAATCCCACAACCAAATGAAAAATGTATGCTTAGCACACAACCTAACCAACATATGGAGGCTATTCAATCCCACAGGCAGCGAGTTCACCATCTACTCGCACAAACCTAGTTCCCATTCACAAATCGATTACATCCCAACTAACCAGTAATGTACTCCTTCCTGCTCGAATCCCAGGACTGAACCCATCATTATCTCAGACCATGCCTGTATCTCATTAAACATTTCAATATCCAACGCCCAAAACCCAGATAGAGGACCCTTGAACGCGACGCTACTAAGTGACCCAACCAGCAGAGAAGAAATGTGTGCTGCAATCGCTAAACTATTTAATGATAAAGCCTCACTGAAGATCTCTTCAGAAACACTCTAGGAAGCCATGAAAACAACAATCACGGACAGAATGAGGAGTATAAAGGCCAAGTAAAACAAAATAGCCAACAAAAAAACTTGAAGGATTAGAATATAAAGAAAACAGCTTGAGTGCCTTCTAGTCTTCAAACACTCCCCGAAATAATCAATAAACTGAAAACCCTACCATATCTGTACAACTAATAAGCTAGAGAGCTCACATATGGCTGTATACTAACAAGACAATAATACAATATGAACTCAACAAAGCCAGGAAATTCCTAGCAAACTACCTAAAGGTTAAAAGACAGAACTCAGATTATTGCAACCAAGAACAAATTAGGGAAAACAGAAACGGACACCAACAATATTGCCAGCTGTGTGGCTTACGGGGCCATGATGGTAGATGCACTTTAGCGAGGCTCTGCCCCGCATTCCCCGTTATCTGGCATTTATAAGTGTAGGAAGCTGCTCTGTATAAGATATTGTGACATTGTGGCAATACCATGCACAGAGTCCAGGGGTTCCCCAAAAGTGTACAGGGCTCTATGTAAAACCCAAAGTGCTCTTCTGTTGTTCGTGTGGGAGAGCAGCCTTCGGCCTAACACAGAGGAGAGCAAGACATGTATTGCACAACAGTGACTAATAATGGGCACACGACTCAAGGAGGAGATCCAGACCAATTATATAAAATTATACTTGGTTTGTATTTTATTTTAAAACCCAGGTCTTCGTAATCAGGTAGGAAAATGCTACTTACCCAGTATGCATCTGTTCCTGGCATATAGAGCTGTAGAGACATATGCTATGCATAAATCGCCATCTAGTGTTGGGTCCGGATGTTTGCACTTTGTTTTTCTTCGAAGAAGTCTTTCCAGTCACGAGGTAGGTGACGACTCCTTTCGCTGATAGTGCGCATGGGCATCGACTCCATTGTTGGATTGTTTTCCCGCAGAGGGTGATAATGGAGTTAGTAAGAGTAGTAAAAGGAGATGTCCATGAATGCATGAATCTAAGTAAGATGTTACTGCAACAGGTATAGGTAGCCGGGGAGGCAGGTGGGCGCATATGACTCTACAGCTCTATATGCCAAGAACAAATGTATACTGGGTAAGTAGCATTTTCCGTTCGAGGCATATGACCTGTAGATCATATTCTATGCATAGACTATATAGAAGTTATCTTCCAAAGCGGTGGCTAACCTGTATCTGTTGCAGTGGTCTGAAATAGTGTACGTAAAACTGCCTGGCCCACTCTAGCTTGTTGTCTTGCTAACACATCTACACAATAGTGTTTTGTGAATGTGTGAGGTGTAGACCATGTTGCAGCTTTGCATATGTCATCTATGGGTATATTTCCCAAGAATGCCATAGAAGCCCCTAGTTTGCGTGTAGTGTGCGCTCTAGGGGGAACTGTTAACGTTCATTTAGCTTTTGCACAGCATATTTGAATGCACTTGACTATCCACCTTGCAACACCCGATTTTGATATGGGATTGCCTTTGTGTGGTGGAGCAAAAGCGACAAAAAGTTGATTTGCGTTACGGAAAGGTTTTGTCTTTTCTATGTAATAAAGCAATGCTCTCTTCACATCTAATGTGTGTAGGGCACGTTCTGCCACTGAATCCGGTTGAGGGAAGAACACAGTTAACTCAACAGATTGATTAATATGAAAAGCAGAAATGACTTTAGGATTAGTCTGAAGAACCACTTTATTTTGGTGCATTTGTAAAAAGGGTTCTTCTATAGTTAATGCCTGAAGCTCACCCACTCTTCTGAGTGATGTGATAGCAACGAGGAAAGCAGTTTTCCAAGTGAGAAATTGCAGTTCACATTTGTGCAATGGCTCAAAGGGTGGACCCATTAGTCTAGTGAGAACAATGTTGAGATTCCATACTGGAGCAGGTGGACGTCTCGGGGGAATGACTCTTTTGAGTCCCTCCACAAAGGCTTTGATAACAGGCACTCTAAAAAGAGATAGGTCTATTTTGGAGGTATGCAGCTAGATGTACGCGTATGGAAGTGTACACTAAATTGGAACGTTGTAGATGTAACAAATAACAATGTTTTGTACAGAAGCATCAAGCGGGTTGATGTGGTTATTACAGTATATCACAAACCGCCCACAATTTGCTGCATAGCGGCTCTTGTGGTAGGACGTCTAGCCTCTTTGATAATATTCATGCAGTCTAGCGGTAGATTAAGATAGCCAAACTCTAAGACTTCAGGAGCCAGATCGCCAGATTGAGTTGACTGGGGTCTGGATGTCTTATGTCTCCATGGCTCTGTGTGAGAAGATTGGGTGTAAGACGTAGTTTTTGGTGAGGAACTACCGAGAGCTCCAATAGGGGGTGTGAACCAAGGTTGACGTGCCCATGTGGGAGCTACTAGGATTAGTGTCAGGGACGCTTGGTTGGGTTTCCGAACCACTAATGGAATGAGTGGCAAAGGCGGAAAACCGTTGGCAAATATCCCTGACCAATTCATCCATAGTGCATTGCTTTTGGACAATGGGTGTGGATAACTGGACGCGAAGTTTGGGCATTTTGCGTTTTGGTATGTGGCTAACAGGTCTATGTGAGGGACTCCCCAATGTTGAAAGTATGGAAGGAGGACCTGAGGGTGGAGTTCCCATTCGTGTATTTGCTGTCTCTGCCTGCTGAGGAGATCTGCAATGTGGTTGTTTACTCCTGGGAGGTGTTCCGCTAGGAGATAAAGTTTGTGGTGAATGGCCCACCTCCAGATGTCTTGGGCTAAGTGGGACAGTTGGAGAGAGTGTGCCCCCCCCCCCCCGTTTTTGTATGTAATACATGGCTGTCACGTTGTCTGTACGAATTAGAACAGCTTTGCCCTGTAGGTGAGTTTGAAACGCCTTGAGTGCTAGAAATATTGCAAGCAGCTCTAGGTGATTGATGTGGAGCAACTTCTGTTTGTTCCACAAGCCTTACACTGTGTGCTGTTGTAGATGAGCTCCCCAGCCAGTGAGGGACGCGTCTGCTGTCAGTACTATTTGCGGAACCGGGTCTATGAACAGCCGTCCTTTTGATAAATTTTGTGTGTTCCACCACTGCAGAGAGCGAGGAGTACGGCCGCTTACCAACACTAGATCGGTCAATAGACCTTGTGACTGGTTCCACTGACTGGCTAAGCATTCTTGAAGTGGACGCATGTGTAGTCTGGCATGGGGAACGAGAATGATGCAGGATGACATCATTCCTAGTAGCTGCATGTAGGTTCGAGCTGGAATCCAATGGTTGGATTGAAAGCGGAGAACTAAAGCCTGAATATTTCGAATTCTGGCTGAGCTGGGAAAAGCGAGAGTTTTGAGTATCTATTGTGGCTCCTAGGTAGTCCTTTGTATTGGTTGGAGATGTGACTTTGGTACATTGATTGTGAACCCTAGTTGATGCAGTAACCGAATTGTCCTGAAAGTGTGCTGCAGACATTGTTGGTACGTGTTGGCTTTAATGAGCCAGTCGTCTAAGTACGGGAAGACGTGGATGTTTTGTCTCCTTAGGTGAGCAGCTACTACCGCCAGACACTTTGTGAAGACTCTGGGGGCAGCGGTGACACCGAATGGGAGTACCCTGAACGGATAGTGTTGACCCGCTACCACAAACCTGAGGAATTTGCAATGAGCAGGGTGAACTGGTATATGAAAGTAGGAGTCTTTTAGATCTAGAGTAGATAGAAAGTCTACTTTCTGTAGTAGAGGAAGTACCTGTTGAAGTGTCACCATGTGGAAATGGTCTGACAATGTACCGGATGAGTTCTCTGAGATCTAAAATTGGTCTGAGAGAACCGTCCTTTTTGGGAATTAGGAAATAAACGGACTATACGCCCGACCCGTGATGTTGAGGCGGCACAGGCTCTATAGCCCCTTTTCGAAGTAGAGACTGAACCTCTTGTTTGAGGAGGTATAGATGGTCTGGTGATAGTTTGTGGGGCTTTGGTGGAATATTTGGAGGCGTGTTGATAAATTCCAGGCAGTAACCAGGACGGATAATTTGGAGTACCCAATTGTATGTTGTTATTGATTGCCAGATTGGCAGAAAATCTGACATTCTTCCCCCGACAGGTGTTGAGTGGTCGGGGGGGAAGTGAAGGCAAGTCACTGCTTTGTGTTGGCAGGGGAGTTGCATGTGTTTGAACCTCGGCCCCTGCCCTTACCGTTGTTACCCTTGTAACCTCCCCTGAAATAACCCCTAGATGGAGGGCTGGCTATTGCCGTTATAGGTGGAGGTGGCTTCCGATGAGGTATTTTTGGAACCTCCTCAGTAAAAGGAGCGTCGAAAGGAAGCACGACTGTGTGGACTGAAGGGCTCCCATAGATTTGGCTACCTCAGTATCTTTCTTCATTTTCTCAAGTGAAGAATCGACCACTGGGCCAAACAGATGTTTCTTATCGAATGGGGTATTTAAAATGGAGGTCTGAACCTCAGGTTTAAAACCAGATATACGGAGCCAGGTATGCCTCCTTAAAAGGACACTAGTGTTTATAGCTCTAGCAGAAGTGTCTGCAGCATCTAGAAAGCATCTTATTTGATTGTTAGCAATAAGTTGCCCTTCATGAACAAGACCTTGTGCTTTTGATTTGTGTTCCGGGGGTAAATATTGGATCAGTTGTTCCATTTTATCCCAGTGCCCACGGTCGTATCGCGCTAACAGTGCCTGCGTGTTGGAGACACGCCAGAAATTGGCTGCTTAAGAAGCTACCCTTTTCCCAGAAGCGTCAATAAGTTTTGATTCCTTATCAGGAGGTGGAACCTCTCCCGTGGTCTGGGAGTTGGCTCTTTTTCTTGCATTGGACACAACCAGGGAGTCTAGTGGCAATTGTCCCCCAATATATACTGGGTCCGATGGTGCTGGCTTGTACTTTGTCGACTCTAGGGGTAAGAATAAGAGCTCTGACTGGGTAATTAAAAATGTCATCTACATGCCTGACAATCCCTTTAAGCATGGGTAGTGTATGTGATGACTTCTGTGTGGTACTGAGGGTTTCAAAGAGGAAATCCTCTTCTAATGACTCCTTATGTAGCTGCACCGCATGGTAGTTGGCAGCTCTACCCAGTAACTCAATGTAGCCTGCACTATCATCTGGTGGAGAGGGTTTGGTAGGGTACAGGTCGGGATCATTGCCTGTGGGCGAATTGGTGTTATAATCGTCCCATGGGTCTTGTAATGGCTGATCATTATCCTTATCCTGATCATCATCCCCATCATCCTGGTTGTCAGGTGTATGTGGTGGCGAATGTTCAGGTGAAATTGGTTGAAGCCGAGGGGAAGGTGGTGATGAAGGAAGAATAGGTGGAGGCAGAGGAGGGGAAGGGTTAGTTCCAACAGATCTCTTCTTTAAAGGGATGTGATCTTCTTCTGCATCAGTCCTCCTTTTTAGAGTCACTTTAGTGGTGATATGGCCAGTCTGTGGATGGATATACAAAAGCTTTTGTTTCGGATCTGGTTTTTCAATTGGGGCATCGAAACTGGGATTTGTAGTTGTTTTCTGCACATCTGTCTGTTTCGGCACCAGAGTCGAAACAGTTGATGTCTTTGGATCAGACGATTTTTTCGGGGCCGAATGGTGGAGGTCGGTGCCGGACTTGTGTTTCGACCCCGAAGGTCTGGGCTCCGAACTCAGTTTGGAGGGAGTCTTTTCGGAGCCGGAAGGCTTTTTGGTAGGCTTCGGTGCCGAGCCAGAGGGCGGGCGTCAGGAGCGTGATCTCGGTGCCGACCGGGGCCCATGGGCGCGGGTTGGACCGGAGCCTTCTTTTTAATTGAAATTGTTTCATGGGATGACGGGGGAGGTGTACTCTCGGTACGTTGACCATGTGGGATGACCTCCTCTTAGTCGGATTCGAATTCGGAGATAGCGACTGGCTCCTGCTCCTCCTCTGTTCCCATGGCCTCGCCGGCCTTTTCGTCCGACTGTTGACCGAAGATGTCCGGAATGGAGCTTGTGTGCTGGCTCTGCAAGTGTTTTCTTGGAGCGGAAAGCCTGGCACACGTCGCAGTCTTGTTCTCTGTGTTCGGGAGACAAACACAGATTACACACTTCGTGTGAGTCGGTGCGCGGGTATTTCGCGTGGCACCAAGGGCAGAATTTGAAGGGAGTTAGTTCCATCGACTGCAGGTCGACCAGACGCGGGTAGGCCAGACGGCCTTCCACGAACTTTCCGTTCGAAAGATTATTTTAAGTAATTACAATACGCGATAGAAAGGGAGACGCGATCGTAAACAATACCGTCGAGGGTGAGTATCTTGGGCGCAGAGGGAAACCAAAGGAACGGTGTCGAAACGGAGCGCAACGATAGACGTCCGAACCCGATGGCGGAAAAAAACAATCTAACAATGGAGTCGATGCCCATGCGCACTATCACCGCAAGGAGGAATCACCTACCTTGTGACTGGAAAGACTTCTTCGAAGAAAAACAAAGTACAAACATCCGGACCCAACACTAGATGGCGATCTATGCATAGCATATGATCTACAGCTCATATGCCTCGAACAGTATGTTTTTAATACAAAAACTTGCACACAGTCCAATGTTATCATTTGGGGAAAACAATATGAAATGAAAATAAAATTTATATAGCGCAATAGCTACCCTCAGGCCTCCAAGCGCTTGTGAACTAACACCGACTAACAGGAGAGGAGTGAATTAGATGCATTCATTGAAAAGAACGGTTTTTAGAAGCTTTCGAAAGGAGAGCAGGTTTCGTTCCTTTCGCAGATGGAGTGGGAGGGAGTTGCAGTTAAACAGGTAAGTATTTAACTTACAACCCCAGTCTTCAAGTGGAAGGGGTCAGGTAAGTACCAAAACTGCACCACCAGCGGCACAGGGGCGGCCGGGTGCAGAGGTCAAAATCGGAGTTCAACCCAATGCTTTCCAATGGAGACAGGGGGTGCCTGGAGCAACACTGCTTGCAGGTAGGTAAATCGGTTTGGCGGGGCCAAGGTTTGGTGGTTAGCAGAAGCACAGGGTGGGCCACAAAGCAGCACAAAACATACACCACCAGCAGCATGGGGCGGCCGGGTGCAGGGTGCAAATTCGAGGTCGGGCGCCTAATGCTTTTCAATAGGGATTCTTCTTTCGGCAAAGAGGCTGCAGGCGTGGCACCGGAGGTTGCAGGAGGAAGACCAACAACAGCAGAGGTAAGTTGGGATGGTGAGGGTCGTAGGGGCACAGTTGGTTCAGCTTGCCCAGGGGCTTCGGATGCAGGGGTGCCTTTCGACATCAGAGACTTCTTACCAGAGCCTGTTGGTGGGAGCCTCCGGATTCACACTGCAGGCACTATCGTGGAGGGCAGGAGAGGTCAGCCAACACTGGACACGAGGTCAGGGACACCTCCTGTCTTTAATTTTCATGCCGGTTTTCCCGCCCAAAGTGGGGCTGTAAACAAGGGGCTGCCATCTGCTGTTAGTAGCAAAGGCTGGGGGTCACATTACAAAAGCAACAGGCCTTTGAAGCTGCCCTCTTTGAGCACTGGCCCATCCTGGAGGCGGAGGCATGAAACCTCTGCCCAGGAGGTCCATTGTGGGTGCTTTTTACCCAGGGGTCCAAAAACATGTCTGGTGGTGGCTGGCTGCCTACAGCCTGTCAGCTGCCTACAGCCTGTCAGGAGACCACACCAGGGTTGGTAGGGATTCAGGGGGCACCTCTGAGGTGCCCTCAAGGTACATGGTACAATAAATCCCACAATGGCATCAGTGTGGATTTATTGAAAGGAGTACTTTGGTACCAAACACTCCTGTATTCAGTGAAGCCATCATAGTGCTGTGGAGCTGGAGTTGTCGAGTTCCCAGCCCATGTACTCTCTATGGCTTCCCTGGCACTTACAATATTCGGAAATGGGTAGCGGCATATCTGCTCATGCATCTGTAGCATAGTGCACCCTGCCTTAGGGCTGTGAGGCATGCCAGAGGGGTGACTTACCTATGCGGTTAGGCAGTGGTAGCTGGCATGGCACCCAGGCAGGGTGCCATGTCGACATTGTTGTTTTCTCCCTCACATGGACAAGCAGGCTGCAAGGGCAGTGGCATTGTCCCAGGGAGGAGGGTCCCAAGGGACCCTCTTCAGCACCCAGGCCTGCGGTGCCAAGGGTACTATTTACTAGGGACTTACAGTGGGCAGAAGTACCAATTGGGGGTTTGTTTTTAAGAGAAGGAGCACTGGCACAGGAAACCTGGTTGGCAGGGACCCTGTGCACTACATTTGAAACCACATCAAAACCAGGCAAAAAGTGGAGGGCTAACCATTCAAAAGTGGCACTTTTTCACTATATGACTAAACTCATTTTAACACTCGGAATTAAAAATTACTTGTGAGAATATAAAGAATCAAAGTAAAAAGAAAAAACAGGATATTTTCAATCCACAGAAAATCTTTCAATGCTAAGCATTATGTGAAGTATTCTTGAACATGGTGGAATGCAGCTGCACTAAAAAAAATGTGGAATACCTACTTCAGAATAGTTTTTGCACTACTGCAGTCTTCAAATCGAATGGAATAACCAACTTCCTGTCCCAACATGACATCCATTTCATCAGCAACTCTTTGTGCAACACTCATTGCAGCTACTCTTCTGGGCTGGGTGCAGGCAACGCCCCTCTTTGGGCCAGGTAAGGACCGCATATAGTCAACACACCACTGTGGGATCTACTCCGGTGACAAAAAATGAAAACAGAGTTAGTTAAGAACAAAATGGTTTACAACAAATAAGAGGATTACTCAGTTTGAAATGGACATGCATTCTGCAGTGTCATGAACATTGAGGTAAAGGCTTCTTTCTTCTCCCTTAATCTACCACCAATGCCAAAAATAAAGTATACTAAGTTTCCGTAACACAGACTGAGGAAATGGGGT
Source organism: Calotriton arnoldi (assembly GCA_963921515.1). Classification (NCBI taxonomy): domain Eukaryota; kingdom Metazoa; phylum Chordata; class Amphibia; order Caudata; family Salamandridae; genus Calotriton; species Calotriton arnoldi. The sequence continues at coordinate 169,617 of CAWUFW010016953.1, read as the reverse complement.
GTATTATATGGTGTGGTAGTGCAACCTCACAGTGTAATACACCTACCAACCCCATTAGGACCCTTGGGTTACGTCTGTCAAACCCTCAGCTCAATCCTGGGTAGTTGTGGCACTGAGCAGCAAGGCTTGCACAGAGGAACAAGTGTTAAACAGCACCAAAACAATTGAAGAAGAAGATTGACAACACAAGAAATCAGACACCAATTTATAAAAATAGGTTGCATTTTTATAAAAATGTAGACACTAGAAGGAAAAATATCCACCTGAGGGTTCCAGAGATATAGATTTTACAAGTAATAATACATCAGTTGCACTTTTTTCTCCACTGCGAACAAGCTGTGGCAAAGTCAATAAATTGGACACTTAGAAACTTTTTCAAAGAAAACATAGGTAAGTGGCAGTGCCGTCAGTTAGAAGTACTTGGGACGACCAACTCCGGCAGGGAGCAAATTAGGAGGACCAGCAAGGTCTTCAAAAACTGTTACCTTCCAAGGAGAAGCAGTTCCAGCAACTTTATCCGCTTTGCAATGGATTCCTATGAAGAGGTCCCGATGCAAGGGATGAAGGATGCTGAAGATGCTCAAAGAATGCTGTGAATGCGCCGTGGGTCTTCCTGCAGGTATTCCTTGGTCCACGAAAAGCTGGTTGCCGGGTCGACATCCCACGAAGCCCTCTCCAGTGTGGCCGAAGTCCAGTCACCTCTGGACTACCCGTCGCTCGTTGTTGCGGTCACAGGTCAATCCTTCCTGGATGGATAACTTTCCTTCTGAGGGTCCCAGCAACTCTCCAACAGCACTCTCAGGCTCAGCAAACTCTGAGACAACTCCGTGAGTCAGATCTTGGTCCTCTGTGCTACACGGCAGCAGTGGTAGAGACTTGAAGACTTCAGGCTACCTACTCGCCCCAGCAGGCTTCGTCAGCTGATGTGTCCCTGTGTTGCAAACAGGAGGCCAGTCAGCTGGCCCTTGGAGTTCTCTTGGCTGGGCTCGGGAGACGACTTCTTGAGCAGGACACGGAAGGCACAGTCCCTCTCTTCGCTAGCCAACAAGTGCAGTGCTGGTTGGTGCAGCCTCTTTGCTGGTCCCACGGTGCAGAAGGGCAGTCCTTCTTCCGAGTCGGTCGAGATTTGATGTCTGGGATCCAGGGGTGCCCTCTTTATGCTCGGAAAGTGCACTGAGGGCAGGATGTGGTTGGTAGCCAATAGGCTACCAGGTGCTCTTTCACTTGGTGAATACTTCCTGTGGAGTGAGACATCGGTCTATCCCAGGATGCACCACTCTGCCCACTATCACGATAGCGAGACCCCTCTCCAGGTGTACAGAGCTCACTAGCCTACCCACTCGGGTGAGGCTACCTCAGGGCAACAAACCCCTGGGAAAACCGGTTTGGCAATTGGCTTCCCCTCTCTGCTCCGGGTGCCAGCCTGTCTCCCTCAAAAATGGGGCAGCCCTCCCCCTGGTGCTACACATCTGCCTTTCAAAGACAGCTTCACCTCTAAAGCCTGGCTTTTGGGGCAAACACCCACGTGGATTCCTGCAGGAGAGAGGTGACACCACCCTGGCCTTCCAATCCTTCATTGTTTTCCTTCGTGGGAGTCGTTAACACGTCTCTCCAGGGGGGCAGAAAACTGTCTTGTGAGGCAGGGTCCATGTGTGCCCGGCAAGGCAGAGGAGTTTTAAATCAACAAAGTGGCAGTTTTGCAAAAGCTGGACACTGCAACAAGTTATATTAAGCCTGACTTGTACCTCAAGTCGAAACTAATTTAACAAGTGGTGTGATACCTTGGCCAGACCATCCAGCATTTCTCGATCCGCAAAATAATTGAGAAATCAGTTGTGGAGCACGATGACCGCAATATTGATCTGTTTGGTGCAAAAAAAGGTCTCGATCAGACAGGAAAAAAATGGTGCCATCTTATTGGCTGTAGTACACATGAGTCACTAGGGATTACCGAAACTAAAGTACAATTGTGTCAATGGGCCCTTATTTAGTTTGAACATTTCTTTTCTTTCATTTCTCTGTCCCGAGGCTGCACTTTGGAAGGGAAAAACGTTTTAACAAGACGACATTTACAGCAATGTGTTTTTTTCTTCTTTTTTGGATCCATTTCTCAGGGAAACGAATGAAGGAAAGGAGAGGAAAAAAGAGGGTATGTGCGCCTTTTCTTAAGGTCAAGGTTTTCAGCAGGTGAGGAGGAGCGAGATAGAGACCGAATGAGGGGAGAGAGAGAAAGAGAGAGGGGAGAGCGAGCTGCCAGCAGCCTTCGTGCCAAAAGCAAAATATGAGTACAATGTTATCAATGCCCCTCAAGCTCGGTTAGATAAGCTTTTGGGAACATAACATGGGTCGAGGAGCTTTGGGAACATAACATGGGTACCAGTCGGCTGTTGGCACGGTAGGATCACAGTGGGCTTTCTACCTTGACAAAAGCGCAACAGGAGAGGCCCACCCCGAACAGACGATGCAGCAAATAGCATACTTGAACTAGAGGACGTCTAGCAATAGTCTTCTACTGAAAGGTAGGTCCTCTCTCTTTATCTTATCTATGAGTACTCTGCACTGTCTGTAGTGTAGGGACACATGGACTTAGCCATGATGAATGTCTTAGACCTATAGGCTTACAATAGGCAAAAACATGTTGGAATGAAATTTATTTCCAGGCGGTGACGCATACAGTTCATTATACCAATATTTACCTCCTGCTTTTTTACCCGTTGGTGATTTTTTAATAAACCTAGGATAGCAGCGTATTAAAGTATACTTTGTGGTTTATTCTAAGGTTTTTCTAAATCAGTAAACTGGATCAGAGCATTATCCAGAAAAGATAAGAAATAGCTAAGAACTCCCGCAGGTTTATCCGCCGCCCGTCCCCCCCCAGGTCGAGTCCGTCCTCGTAGTACCATCTTACCAGGGTGGAACGAGGTGGCAAATGATGTAGCATGTCACATTACGTGAGTGAGCCATCCTCGTCCAATTCTTGTAATTGCCTGGCAACCGGGATTATAGGAGGTAGCAAAAAATAGCAAAGTAGTAAGGTCCTCTTACTATGTTCGCTGAGGAGCCAATTATTGTAATCACCCTGTGACCCTGAACGGCACATCCTCCTCTGATGCAAGAAATATAGTGGTCATCTCATGCACTACAATCAGTGCTCCCCCTCCTCCCCCCAGTGGACTGTGCGCTTTTATGTTAGATGGGCTTCCCTAAAATGGACGTTGTTGGCCGTGTTATGATCTGTGCATTTGTACCAGTTTGTTGTGTACCTCTTGTGAGAAAGTGCCCTCTTTCTGCATGGTTGCCCCCACTTTTTGCTGAATTGCTGAAATGCTTTGACTGAGTGTGCCCTGGGCTCCTGCTAATCAGGTACCCAGGGCCTATGCTCTATCCCTAAAACTGCATTGAAGCCTAAATCCAATTGGCATCTCTGGCCACAGGTCAGCCCCTGGTAAATGGTACCACAGGTACCCAGGGCAATGTGACCAGAGAAGGCCTCTAAGGGCTGCAGCACTTATTGTGCCACCCTTAGAGGTCCTGTATCATTACACTCACACACTGCCTTTGCAGGCTGCGTGTTTTGGTGCAGAACAAAGTGAAGAGTCGGCATGGCACACATCTGTGTGCCATGCCTACAACCCACTGCCCTGGCATAGATCAGTCACCCCTCTAGTTGGGTGCCCTATACCAGTGGTGAGGGTACAGGTGCATGAGCCCTGTACCCCTACAGTGTCCAAGTCCATTCTTAGACATTGTAAGTGCAGTGCTGCCATTAAGAGTATATGGTGCTGGGAGTTTGTCATTACGAACTCCACAGCACCATAATGGCTACACTGAAAACTGAGAAGTTTGGTATCAAACTTCTCAGCACATTAAACCCACACTGATGCCAGTGTGGGATTTAATGAAAAATGCACACAGAGGGCATCTTAGAGATGACCCCTGAAAACTAACCCACCACTAGTGTCCAGGCTGAGTGGCTGCTTTCAGCTGCCACCACCAGACATGTTTCTGGACCCCTGGGTCGAGAGCCTGCTGCTCTCTGGGGCCTGAAACAATGCACATCCTGGGACGAGGTGCCAAGCCTCCTCCCCCAGGGTGGGCAGGGTTCACGAAGGGGAAGCTTCAAAGGCTTGCCGCCTTTGTGAGCTTCCCCAGGCCACTTGCTGCTCTCAGAAACTGGCCCCCACTGGTTCTGACCCCCACTTTGGGCGGGAGAACCGGCGGGCAAACAAGTGAGGAAGAGAGGTGTGCCCACCTCTGCCAACTCCACCCCTCAGGTGGGGGAGGCGAGGTGAAGCAGAACACTCAGTCCCCGCCATCTTGCAGATGGGGGGACTCAGCCAACCAGGGACAGGCTCATGCCCCCCTCCCACTGGACGGTGGCATAATAGGGGGGTGGTACCCACCCCAGGGAAGGGACCCATTGGTCCCTACCTTTTACCTACCTGTAACGCCCCTAAATCTAGTATTAAGGGGCACCCCTGAACCTTGCTTCCTCAGACAAGAAGAAACTACAAGGAGAAGGAGGAGGACCGAACAGTCATGCAGCAGCTAACAAGAGGAAGACGCCCACTGACTTGGCCCCAGCCCTACCGGCCTGTTTCCACCTCGAACCTGCTCCTGCGAAATCCTGGTGTGTCCTGCAGCCACCAACCTCGAAAACCCCGGAGGATCTGCCTGCCTTCAACTACAAAGACTGTCTCCCGTGAACACCGGATTTGTTCATCTGCAACCTCTGGTTCCGGCCGGACATCGCGGATCCGCCCCACTCTGCACCCGCTGTCCACGGCCCGAGTCCGAGAGGGCAAACACCACGAGGAGGTCCCCCCGGCGATCCTAACCCGAGATCCAGCGAACCCTGACTTGCCTCAAGCCTCCAACCGACGCCTGCAGCCTAAACATGGAAGGTCCCCCCAACCGCGACCAGGAGCTGGTAAGAAGATCCGACCCCAAAAGGCACCCCTGCACCAGACGCCCCACGGCCTTGGGTGGCCAAACCGACGGTGCTTAACCAACCCCTAACTTCCCAACTTACCTCTCGAAGTGGTGGTCGCACCCAGAAGACCTTCGTCCCCAAGCCTGCAGTGCCTTTGCAAACCGGAGGTTCCCCATTGGAAACAACAGGGCGCCCGGCGTCGAAACAGCACCCTGCACCCAGCCGCCCTAGTGCCGCTGAGGGTGCACCTATGGAGCTACTTTGTTTCCCCATTTGCCCTGAGCTAAAGTCCAGGAGCTTGACTCCCACAACCAAGTGGCCTGCTCATCAGCAGCCACCAACCGGAGGCCCCCTATCCCCCATTGGGCCTCAGCACTCTGCACCCGGCCGCCCTAGTGCCGCTGAGGGTGTAACTAGAGTGCATCCTTGACCCTGGGGGGCCCCCTTTTAGTCTACCCCCAGAACCTTAACTCCCACTCCAGAATACTTACCTTAAGACCGATAACACTATTTTCCTCCATAGGATAACATTGACTGTTTTTCTTGGAAAAGTTTCTAAGTGTGGAGTTTGAAAAGCTAAAGAAATTCTTTAAAATTGTACCGTTTAACAAAAACGATTTTACTTACCTGTTTACAGGAAATGTCCCAGAGTAGTATCCAGGTATACTACTCTGAGTAAGAAAAGTAATCTCAAAAGTAACTTACCTGTAATTTCACTCAAAATCCCATTCAAAGTATATGTACTGTATTTACAAAGCATTGCATTTCTTAATAACAATACTGTAAGTCAAACCAAAGTACATTTACAATTGCAATTTAAACTGTTTACAAACTGCATTATTACTGTAAAGTATGTATTGCTTACCTGTGCCAGGCTTGCTTGGTTCTAGAAAATAAAATAACTAAAAGAATATTTTTATACAAAAACAATTGGTCTGAAGTGCAGTCTTTGAGTGTGTGAATTCATTTGCTGACTGAGTGGGTACAACAAATGCTTAACACTGTCCTCCGATACTGCCTTACTGCTCGACCACACTACCACAAATAGAGAGTGAGGTGCTATCGAACTTTACCTCTGCCTACCTTTGGGGTTCCACTGCACACTGTGCACACTATACCTCACTTTGGTATAGTATATACAGAGCCAGCTTCCTACACCTCTTCATGTATGTTTTATACAAGAGCGATACACGCTTGCTTTGTCCGCGACTGTTTCGCTAAGCAATTATGATTTTCCTCAACCAATCTGGTAACATTTCAAAACGTGGTGTCTTACAGCAGGTGGCTCTGGGACTTGGAGCCACTAGCCCCACTTCAGCACAATGCCACAGAGAACAGGACGACTTGCAACCCTGTACTATTGTGCCTGGCTTGACCTGTGATCCACAAAGGAGAATATAGCAAACAAACCCTCTCAGACACTTTAAACATGCCTATTTCAAAGTGGAATACTCTGCTAAAACAGTTCCCATTGATTTAAAGCTGAAACAGAGCGATTACAAGTAAAATAAAGTGCTGCAATAATGCCGCACAATTTCCATTTTTGTGCCGCCAAATTTCCATTTTTATGCCACAAAATTTGCAAATCTATGCAGCAATATCCTGGGGGGTTGGGGAGGGAGGGCTGCTTGGAGTGCTCACTTTAGTCGCACTGTTCAGGAGTTACTACAACTGAGGGGTCAGTGTGTAACCCTGCATTTGCCAATTGGACGACCAGGTCTTTCCACAGTAAAACTGCAGTTTTTCGTGTTTTGCTGCCAGGACACGTAAAGCACACGTCCTGCCTGGTACATATGTTGCATCCTGCCTTTAGGGCTCGATAGGCCAGCCAGAGGGGTGACTTACAAACTTGTACTGGGGATGTGGTGACTGCCATTGGTTTCAAAGGCAAAGTAGGGCTAGCAGTGCGGACTGGGGGACTTGTTTTACTTGGGCTAGACCTGGTCAGTGTGACTGCTCTCCCCCTGCGCAGCTCCACCAGTAAGTGTTGCCCTCTGAGCCCCTGAGCTCTCTGTTTGGGTAAGTGTTCAAGGCCCTCCTCCACCCGCAAGCTCCTGCCTGTGCTTCAACCCTGGTGGCCCAGTGGGCGAGCACTCTGCTCTTCTGCTGTTCCGCCTCTTGGCTTTTTTCTGTGCCCTCTTCTTTTTTTGCTCTCTGCTCTCTTTTCCCTCTTTTCTTTTGCCCTCTTCTCTCTTTACTCCCTCGCGCTCCCAGCCGCTGCTGCCACCGCGGCCCCTTCCCCCTCCAGTGTGTCCTCCCAGCTGACCGCCCTCCCCCCAACCCCTACTTAATGGCTGCCCGTCCGTGACCAGCGCCAGGGACCCTGGTCCTCCAACCCACCTCCGCTACGACTCCAGCACCCTCAATGCTCTCCACCCCGGACGCAGCAACAACTGCCAGCTTTCGACGACGAGCAACACCCAAGGCCCGATCTCCTGTCGACACTGCCGCTTCACCTTCACCCACATCCGGACCCCAGCAGCATCCCCCAGCCTACCGGACATCACCGCTCACAAACTACTCAAATGCATCCTCAACGTGCGCATCCTACACAAGCACGCCATAAAAATCTAGGACCTCCTCAACACCCACGCGCCCGACGTCGCCTTCCTCACAGAAACTTGGACCAACGCCAACTCCTCGCCCGACAGACACCACCATTCCCGCAGGATACAAAATCCAGCGTAAAGACCAGCCCAGGAGGCATCGCAATCGTCCACAAAAGCTCCCTCCGCATGACAACCACCAGTCCGGACGACACTACGACCCTCATGGAGCATCTCCACTTCCAGATCCAGACTAACCCTAAGACGACTCTCCGCGGAACCCTCATCTACAAGCCGCCTTGCGCTCCCTTCACCAACAAAATTGCCGATCTCATCGTACCCCATGCCTCCGCCTCCACAGACCACATCCTACTCAGAGACCTAAACTTCCACCTGGACAACTACCACGACCCCAACACCACCGCCCTCCTAGAGAACCTCGCCAACTTAGGACTGAAGCAATTTGTCACGGCCCCCACGCACAGCGGGACACACACTCGACGCAGTCTTCGCAGAAGGAAACAGCATCCCCTACAGCCACACCACGGAACTCCTCTGGACAGACCACCACTGCATCCATTTCTTCTTCAGAAAACCCACCATACAAGAGCACGCCCACCGCCTCCCCTGTAGAAGGTAGAACAAAGTCACTGTAGACCATCTCACCTCTGCCCTCCCCAGCACCCCACCACTGACGACGATGCCAGACGCTAACACCGCAGCACGCAACCTCGCCCCCCTCAAGAAAGCCACAGGACGACATCAAGAAAGCAAGCTGGTTTACCCCTGCACTCCAAAACTCCAAGCGCTGCTGCCGACTCGAAAAGACATGGAACAACAACCAAACCCCAGAAACATGCATCACCTACAGAGCAGCCACCACAGCACATCACCCACAAAGAGGAACTTCCTCCGAGACAGAATCCTCACCAACACCTACAACTCCAAAGAACTCTTCTCCATCATCAAGTTATTTGCCAAACCCGGCAGCGAAACAGACGTCCTACCCTCCCAAGACCTCTGTAAAAGACTCAGCACCTTTTTTCACCTCAAGACGATCCACGACAACTTCGACAACCAAGACCTCCGCACCACTCCAGCTCCCACCCCCAGCAACGCCACTAAGACCCTGCTCACTTGGACCCCGCTCACGACAGAAGACACCGTAAAGACCATGAAGAGCATCCACTCTGGAGCACCCTCAGACCCCTGCCCACCCCACAACTTCCACACAACCGCAACGGCCATCGCACCCGACCTATGCCGGACGATCAACTGCTCCTTCGAAACCGCCACATTCCCCGACGTCTTGAAACACACCGAAGTCAACCCCCTCCTGAATAAAATCCTCCGCAGAGCCGACAGTCCTCAAGACGTTCAGGCCCATCTCCCTGCTTCTATTCACAGCCAAGGTCATTGAAAAGGCAGTCAACACCCAGCTAGCAAACTTCATCGAAGCAAACCGTGTCCTGGACATCTCCCAATCCGGATTCCACAGCACGGAAACCGCCCTACTCGCCGCCACTGACTACATCCGCTCCCTCCTTGACCAGGGCCAAACGGCAGCCCTCATCCTCCTGAACCTTTCAGCTGCCTTCGACACCGTCTCCCACTGCACACTAGCCACCAGACTCCACGATGCTGGCATCCGCGGAAAGGCCCATGACTGGATATGCTCATTTCTCAAAGGCAGGACTCCGCGAGTCAAACTCCTGCCCTACCTCTCGGAACCAACAAAGACCAGATGTGGAGTGCCCCAGGGATCCTCCCTCAACCCCACCCTCTTCAACATCTACATGGCACCCCTCGCAACCATCGTCAGAAACCATGGAATCAACATTGTCCCCAATGCCAACGACACGCAGCTCATCCTCGTCCTCACCAAAGAACCCAACATCACCAGGCACAACTTCCAAGAAGGGATGAAAGCCGTCGCCACCTGGATGAAGAGCTGCCTGAACCTCAACTCATTGAAAACAGAAGTCCTCATCCTTGACTCCACCCCCTCTGTGTGGAACAACACCTGGTGACCCCCCGCCCTCAGAAACACCCCTCCCCCCTCCACTCCTACGGACCAGGCACAAAACCTCTGCATCATACTAGACTCATCGCTCACAATGAACCGCCAGATCAACGCCGTATCCTCAGCCTGCTTCAACACCCTCGCATACTCTGAAAAACTTTCAGATGGATCCAATCCAAATCCAGAAAAACGGCGACGCATGCCCTCAGCAGTAGCAGACCGGACTACGGCAATGCTCTCTACGCCGGAATCAACGAGAAACTACTTCGTAAGCTCCAGAGCGTCCAGAACGCCGCAGCCAGTCTGATCCTAGACATCCCCCGTCACAACCACATCACCCAACACCTCGGCAATCTCCACTGGCTCCCCATCAAAAGAATAACAACCTTCAAGCTCCTCACTCACGCATACAAGGCCCTCCACAACATCGGACCAGCATACCTAAACGACCGCCTCTCCTTCCACGCACCCAAGAGACCCCTCCGATCAGCTGACCTCTCTGGCCACCATCCCACGCATCTACAAGACCAGAACGGGAGGAAAATCCTTCTCCTACCTCGCAGCCAAGGCCTGGATCGACCTCCCCCTCCACCTCTGGCAAATCCCTACACTGCTCCAGTTCAGGAACGACCTCAAGACCTGGCTCTTCAAATGACCCCAGCACTCAACAGAGCTCCCCTCCCTCCCCAAGAGCCTTGAGACCCTCGCGGGTGAGTAGTCCCGCTTTAAAAACCCCTTATGGATGGATTGATTGGTTGGTGACATCCAGGATTACACAATCAGTGCTGCAAGCCCTGGGGTACCCCTCTAACTTACATGTCTTGTGTACCATTTACTAGGGACTTAAAGGTAAGTTTGCCATTTCTATTTCGATACAGCCAAATCGACATACACTTTTGGGTCAGGGCACTGACAAGGGGGTCTGGTTAGCAGGCCTCAGAGCACTCTCAAAGTTGGAAACCGGTAGCATCAGTCGAAAAAGTTTGAGGTGACCATACAAAAATAATCCTTTCCTTACACAGACCAAGTACAGTACACGTGGCAGCCACTCCTCTGTTACCTCACACACACGCTTGTTAAAACAAAGACCGCAGCAGCAAAACCCTTCTGTCCCCTTCAACATCTTTCACTTCCCATATTAGACCAACCCAAAGCAGGTGGGCGATTAACTAGGGCCAATTATCTTTTGACTGTACGCCATCAGAGTTCAGTTGAAGGGCAATGTGATTGTCAGTTTTTAAAAGATTCCGGAATCATCTGGTAACTCTGGTTCGGGTTGAGGCGGTTTTACAAATCAATGGCCTTTACCTCCAAGGATCTGGCTAGTTAGTTTAGCCTTTTATTTATGGGGCAGCTGGAAGCATAGGTTTTTTACAGGTTTGTTGCCAATTGCTGTCGTTATTCTGGGCCTTTCCCCAGTATGCCTTTTGGACAGTAGAAGGGATCTTAAATGTGATCCAACATAGTACAGGATAGAGTGCATTCAAACCAGGATGAACACGATCTTACTCGCTGAGGTTTGGAGACATTTGGCTGCCTATTTCTGTAGCCTGGCAATTGGTTTGTATGCATACACCAGTAGAGATTTTGCTGCAGTAGTACAGGTAAAATCAAAATAAAGCTTGGCAGTTACACTAGTTCATTTTTTGATTTTAGTTCCACTCACATAACAAGATTACCTACACTGAAAACAGGAAAGGAGTCAGACAAGGTTGGTTGTAAAAGCCAACAGTGTACAGTTCTTTTTACATTGCCAAGAGCATACACATGTTGAAAATTGGGCACAAGAGGGATGAGTCTTAAGGTGTGTAGCACAACAATGGGTGTGTAGATGCTACAGGATCAGCCCACAGTTTTGTCAAGTTGATGACAGGACGAAGAACACAATGCTGTTTTGTGTCCATGCTCAGGTCGACGAGAAGCTCCACCTGATAACTTAGAACCCTCAAAATACCTCAATCCCAAACTGATGATTGTGGGGGAGATGGTCTTGCCACGTCCTTTTACGCGATCTTGTCAGCCAGGGGTCTTTAAAGAAAGCCCTGCCGCTTTCCATACGCTTTGTGAATGTGTTGATGGAGTGATTCATAGGGCCAGGGACAGCTTCAAAGAAGGCCAAGTAGTTGCTAGGAGCCAGAGGGCAAGCAGGATTAATCAATATATTGGCAGTTTTTTAAATCTTTTTGGCCAGACTCAACAGCACATCATTCTCCTAGACTCTAGTGTCATAACCGCTATTCTCTGCTTTCAGCTCATTTAAACTCTAGGACCTAAACTTTAAATGAGCTGAAAGCAGAGACTAGTTGTTCTGAAACTGGGTGTGTGGAAGGGTGAGGGGTGGGAGTGGGGGGGTGAGATCAGCAGGCAAGAACAGTGCTCTGATGCACGAAGGTTGAGTCACAGATTGGGGCAATTCTGCACTCAAAAATAAGGTCTTTACTGTGCTGCAACAACATAGGTTGCTTTACATTTGAGAATTTATGCTACATGTACAAGGGACCCTATAGCTTTTGCAGGAAGCTGGCTCTGTTTATACTATACCAAAGTGAGGTATAGTGCATACAGAGTTCAGTGGAACCCAAAAGGTAGGCAGAGGTAAAGTAGATAGCACCTCACTCTCTATTTGTGGTAGTGTGGTCAAGCAGTAACGTTTTATCAGAGGACAGTGTTAAGCATTTGTTGTACAGACTCAATCAGCAAATGATTTCACACACTCAAAGACTGAACTTCAGACCAATTGTTTTTGTATAAAAATATTCTTTTAGTTATTTTATTTTCTAGAACCAAGCAAGCCTGGCACAGGTAAGCAATAAATACTTTACAGTAATAATGCATTTGTAACAGTTTGGATTGCAATTGTATATGCATTTTGTTTTGATTTACAGTACTGTTACTGAGAAATGCAATGCTTTGGAAATACAGTACATATAATTTGAATGGGCTTTTTAGTAAAATGACCAGTACATTACTTTCAGATTACTTTTCGTACACAGTATAGTATACCTGGATACTACACTGGGACATGTCCTGTAAACAGGTAAGTAAAAACTTTTTGCTATTTAGTATAGTTGTAAAAGGTTTTCATAGATTTTCCAACTCCACACTTGGAAACTTTTTCATAGAAAAACAGTCAATGTTATCCTATGGAGGAAAATAGTGTTATCAGTTCAAAGGTAAGTACTTTGTTGAGGGAGTTGGCATTCTGGGGTTAGACTCAGGGGTCCCCCAGGGTCAAGGTTGCACTCTTGTTACACCCTCAGCGGCACTAGGGCGGCCGGGTGTAGAGTGCTGAGGCCCAATGTTATCCAATGGGGGATAGGGGGCCTCCGGTTGGTGGCTGCTGACGAGCAGGCCACTGGGTTGTGGGAGCAAAGCTCCTGGACTTAAGCTCAGGGCAAATGGGGGTTTAGGCCAGCACAAAAGATGCACCCTCAGCGGCACTGGGGCGGCCTGGTGCAGAGTGCTGTTTTGGCATCGGGTGCCCTGTAGCTTTCAATGGGGAGTCTCCAGTTTGCAAACACACTGCAGGCTCGGGGACAAAGGTCTTCTTGGTGCGACCACCACTTGGAGAGGTAAGATGGGATGCTGAGGGTTGGTTAGGCACCATCGGTTGGGCCACCCAAGGACGTGGGGCATCGGGTGCAGGGGTGCCTTTTAGGGTCGGATCTTCTTACCAGCTCTTGGTCGCGGTTGGGGAGACCTTTCGGTTTGAGGCTGCAGGAGTCAGCTGGAGGCTTGAGGCAGGTCAGGGGTTGCCAGATCTCGGGTCAGGATCGACAGGGAGACCTCCTCTTGGTGTTGGGCCACTCGGGACGTGGGCCTCGGGTGCAGAGTGGTGCAAACTTGCGGATACTTGCGGAGCTGGAGTCTGTCGAACAAATCCGGTGTTCACGGGAGACAGTCTTTGGGATGGAAGGCAGGCAGGTCCTCCGGGCTTCTCGAGGATTGCTAGCTGCAGTACACACCGGGATTTCGCTGGAGCAGGTTCGAGGTGGGGACAGGCCGGTAGGGATGGGGCCAAGTCAGTGGGCGTCGTCCTCTTGTTAGCTTTAGCACGGCCGTTCAGTCCTTTTCTTCTTCTGGTTTCTTGTCTGAGGAAGCAAGGATCAGGGGTGCCCCTAAACACTAGATTTAGGGGCGTTACAGGTAAGTAGAAGGTCCCTTCCCTTGGGTGGGTACAACCCCCATTATGCCACCCTCCAGTGGGAGGGGGGATAGGCCTTTCCCTGGTTGGCTAGGTCCCCCCATCTGCAAGATGGCAGGGACTGAGAGTTGTGCTTCACCTCAATCAATCAATCAATCATGTCACTTATAAAGCGCACTACATACCCGCGAGGGTCTCAAGGCCTCGCCTCCCCCACCTGAGGGGTGGAGTTTGCAGAGGTGGGCACACCTCTTCCTCACTTGTTTTTCCCGCCCAAAGTGGGGGTCAGAACCAATGGGGACCAGTTGCTGAAAGCAGCAAGTGGCCTGCGGAAGCTCACAAAGGCGGGAAGCCCTTGAAGCTTCCCCTTTGTGGACCCTGCCCATCCTGGGGGAGGAGGCTTGGCACCTCGTCCCAGGATGTGCATTGTTTCAGGCCCCCGAGAGCAGCAGGCTCTCGACCCAGGGCTCCAGAAACATGTCTGGTGGTTGCAGCTGAAAGCAGCCACTCAGCCTGGACACTAGTGGTAGGTCGTTTTTCAGGGGGCATCTCTAAGATGCCCTCTGTGTGCATTTTTCATTAAATCCCACACTGGCATCAGTGTGGGTTTAATGTACTGAGAAGTTTGATACCAAAGTTCTAAGTTTTAAGTGTAGCCGTTATGGTGCTGTGAAGTTCGTAATGACAAACTCCCTGCACCATATACTCTTAATGGCAGCACTGCACTTACAATGTCTAAGAATGGACTTGGACACTGTAGGGGTACAGGGCTCATGCACCTGTACCCTCACCACTGGTATAGGGCACCCAGCTAGAGGGGTGACAGATCTATGCCAGGGCAGTGGTTTGTAGGCATGGGCACACAGGGATGTGTGCCATGTCGACTCTTCACTTTGTTCTGCGCCAAGACACGCAGCCTGCAAAGGCAGCGTGTGAGTAATGGTACAGGGCCTCTAAGGGTGGAACAATAAGTGCTGCAGCCCTTAGAGGTCTTCCCTGGTCACAGTGCCCTGGGTACCTGTGGTACCATTTACCAGGGGCTGACCTGTGGCCAGAGATGCCAATTGGGTTTGGTTTTTAATGCAGGTTTAGGGAAAGAACATAGGCCCTGGGTACCTGATTGGCAGGAGCCCAGGGAACACTCAGTCAAAGCACATCAGCAGTTTAGCAAAAAGTGGGGGCTAAAATGCAGAAAGAGGGCACCTTCTCACAGCTTTGCACTGAATATGGTTACTCTGTTTTTCTGGCGTGTTTGATTGCTTTGTGGCATCTCTTCCAGTGTAACCGTTGCAAGATTTGTCCACTGTGGCACGTGGGTTTCGCCATCTCCTTCCCAGCTTTCAGCAGGCATGTTTCAGTTAGGATGGTTCTTCAAGGATACTCCTGTTAGCTGTTTTATTGCCCTTCTTGGGGATTCTGGATTTGTCAGGCAACAAGTTGGCTAGAGGAGATGATGTGACTAGGTAAAAGTTAGAAGATTTCAGAGTTTAAAGACCTAGGTCCATGTGTTTTAGTTACACCATGTTGATTCATACTCCTCCCATGCTGAGTTTCATACATTTTATTCGAGGAGGTAATGCTACATACATATCAACTGCGATTGCGTGTGAGGTTGGTCAGGATAATGGAGACAAAAAGAGAATGTGTTACAACTGAACAGTGTAAACATCACTAGAAATACCTCGCTGGGAACACTGTGTAGAATTCTGATCTGCTCATCTAGAACACTGACTCGGCCCCATTGGTCCACCTGGGGTATTGCTTCTACCTTTAGCGAACACAGCGGGAACAGCCTTCCAAACCTAGGACATGTCTGAGGTATTCCATCAAATGCTCAAAAACCCTCAACTGTTATGCCTATGGCAATGTACACCACAAATAAGATGAACAATAATCAGTCGGATCTGTTCCAGAATCGGAATTAACAGACTGAGAATTACCCATGTTTGCCTCCCCTATCAGCTACTAAACTTAAACAATGGCAATCCCTTCTTATGCTTGGATATCCCAGAAATAATATTTTTTTTTTAAAAAAATTTTAAAACACTGACCTAAAGGCCCTATCACATAGAAAGGAAAACAAAGTTGAAAGACACAGATTTTTAATAAGGACACCAAATGACATCGCCTAGATACATCGTCCCACTGAAGTGCGTCCAAATCCCACTTCCCTCATGTGTTTACAGCCAAGTATATCCAAAGACGGACATTAGAATTTAGGAATGCCATCTCCCAGTCCAATGCTACACTGTTAAATCTTAGCTCTCCCAGTCTCATCTCTTCATATCAATGTCCCGATCGTACAATCTGCTACCACAGCACCGTTTTCCTCTTAAAATAATTTTAAGCAACAAGCTTGAGTATCATAGAATTTCTAGTTTTATTGGCTGCTAGTTTCTCAGATTAGAATTGGTTATGCTGCCTAATACTTACTGCTCATCACACTAATTGTGTCTCTATCAAAAATCTTAATGGAAGCAAACATGTAATAACAGTTCAACAGGAGTGGGCCTCTCACAAAAAGGTCACTTCCTTTCCTTGCAATGTTTCGCATCGTTGAGCTAGGAACAGTTAACAACTTTTCACCCAGCTGACAGATTTTTAAAAAAAATTAAATCCCAGAGTTTAAATGTACATTAATCTTAGAGGAGATCAATAAATTGCCCTAAAGATGGGAGGAACCACCAGGATCACGACACAACTACTGTTCAACATACATGTTGCATCACTGCATGGTCTATCAGTTATATAAAGTTTCAGAATTCTTCTAACAACCTTCAGCTCATAATGCACCTGGCCAGCCCCCAAAAGCCGACCATGCATCAGTTCCAAACGACAGGCATAGCAATTTGGGAACAAACAATTAAAATACTGATATCAAACCTACTGCATTGAAACTGGATAACCTAATCGATCTAGGCGGTTGGCTTTTCAGTGGTGGTGAAGTCAAGCAGTGAAGGTTTAATCTAGTTTTTACAAAAAAATAGGACAGACAAAAATGACAATGCAACAACCATAATAAGATGTGTGGTTTATGAAAATGGTTGCCGAATCTGGGAACAATAGAACTCTTTAATCTTATAACTTTTAAATGATAAGTACAGCTGATTATCAGGGGTTGCATGTGTTGGGTGGAGATAATCAAATTGTGCCTTGCCTTTGAGGTCATGTTAGTTGCTAGTGTTTCTCGTGGATACATTAGGTTGGAAATTTAAAGTGAGTTATTAGTAAGAAAGTTGTATATTATGTTGGTGATAAATGTCTCCATTTGGACATATGTTTAACAAAAGCATTTTGAACTTCTATACGTGACCTGTGTGATGATGCTTTGGTGTTTGGGAATTAGATTTTTAGGCCTGGCTTATTAGTGCAGCTGTCTCCAAGACCCAATTTCAACAATGCCCCTAAGGGAGCATTTCTCTCTCTCACCACATGCTATTGGTGTTTGGTGTATCATTTCATCTCCTGTGACATCTTTGCATTTCAATGTACGGCAGACTATTTTACATCTCAAAATAATGTTGAATTAACAAACATTAAATTCCTTAATTGATACATTGAGTATATTGAAAGCACTAATTTTTTTCCCCACTGCAGTAGTCTTTAATATATTTTTTTTTTGTTTGTCAGGATTCAATTTACAAGCCAGACCTACTGGCTTTGCCAATGCTCGTTTACTGGCAGTCTAGTCACATCAGTGCTGGTGAGATGTGGTCCAAGCATTTTAGAATGAGCATGAGACTAGCAGCAAAGTCATCGCTTTGAGAGCACCCAATAATTTTGACGGTAGACATCCAAACATGGCACTACCAAAGTCGAAGCAAGCGAGGCCTACATCAATGTTGGGTGAGATCAATGAGTCAGCATCACAGGTGGGATTGCATGAAGGCAAAACGCTGTCTTCAGTCACAATCTTAAACTCCGTGGCATATAAGAAATCAGCTTAAAATTAATTACTAAGATTTTTTAGTTTCACTTGAGGGAATAAAGAAGCAACTATGATGTGGGGCCAGTCAGACAGGAGTAACCAAAGATTTAGAGAGGGCAAAAGAATTATTTTGGTTGTCGAGAGTGATGCATGGCCTGACTTCGACTTATCAAGATGTGGGTTTTGCATAGAAACTATAGACGCAAGAGGAAAGCTAAATGTTTGAAAGCAAATTGCAGCTATTTAAAGATACAAAAGCTATGTGAATTGAATAAATCTGAAGAAACGGATCAATTCAAATACATTTCGTATATTTTGCTATATGCTTTCAATCTTTAGTTTGATAATTGTTCCTGGTTTTAGGTTTAATTTGCAATTATGAGAGAGAGCCCCGTCAGACTAGGGACAGCATTATATGGAACAGGATTCAAATCTTCTAGGCAACATTGGCAATGAAAGTTTTAGGTTATTGCCCACAAAGACCAACAACTTTTGATAATGCATTTTCAACATGCTGTTTAAGCTAAACTTTTCAAAGCAATAAAGAAAGGCAAAGTTCCTGAATTTCAGGAACGTTCTCCTTTTGGATGATCATGTTCGCACAGCACATTTTTAACAAAAAAAAAATTTGATTTCGAAACATAAAATACCATGAAATCAGCTTCATATGTTTCCTACATCTGCCATTCTGCTCTAGTCACCCTTTTTGTTTTACAGTAGTCCACTGTCACTATGTGCATTAAGGAGACTTTGTACCACATCTAAATATTTATAAGGAATCTTCAGAGCTTTCATATAATTGAGCAAATTAACAGCTCAAAGGTAGTCCGAAATAGCACCACCAGCCTACTAACTATGAAAATAGTGCAAAACATCACTTTGCTAAATTAGCTCAGACTATTTTGTTTCTCACAACAGAGTATAAAAGATCCACCCCCCTCCCTCCCCAAATTGCACAAGGAATCAATTTCACAGACGGGCAAATTACAGTTCGGTTTAGAAAAAGTTAACATTGGTTGATCTCACACAGCTATTACTGACAGAGCAAATCGAAGATCATGTCATGCTCCACAACAAAATTGATACAGTACAGTATTTAAACATCAATGGCAGCATTACTGTACAGAGAACCTGCAAGCAGTAAAATAAAGATACCAAGTTCTGTTCATATTCATAGAAATGACAATCAAGCTCTTACTGTCAAGGTGAATGCAATAAACACAGTATTCGAAAGAGAAGTAGGTCTAAACATTTCCAATGCACTATGCACAAACTGTCATTTAAAGTCAAAGCTACCGATCAGAGAATAAATGGTTATTCTATTGTAAGCATAACTATGTATGTGTTTTTTCAATGAAAACAGAATGTATACATTAAACTTACCTGTGTTGTTTTACCAGATCCGGTTTCGCCAACGAGTACAAAGGACTGATGCCTAATGAGGATGTCTGTAAACCGTTCTTTGTATTCCCAAACTGGGAGTTGCAGTCGCTTCTTCAAGATTTCATAGTACCGAGGAGTATGTGGGAGATTGGTAAAAGGGTTGACACCCTGTGAAAGTACTGGTTTTAAAGGTGGCAAACCACCACCTGCTATAAGCGTAGAATTGGAGGAGCGAGAGTCTTTCTCCTTGTCTCTATCTCGCTCCCGATCTCTATCCCGATCCCTGTCTTTTGAACGATCATCGCGATCACGGTCCCGATCTCGATCCTTCCTGAAATGTCACAAAAGAAAAACCAAGTTTAATCTCAATAAGATGCTTTGTAAGAACAGCCCTGAATGTTAGTAAATAAAATCAGAAGTTCAAGAATGGGTTACTTTCTCAATCAAGCTCCCCATTCCCACTTTGGGAATGTTGTTTGTTCTACCGTA
This sequence comes from Calotriton arnoldi, assembly GCA_963921515.1. NCBI lineage: Eukaryota > Metazoa > Chordata > Amphibia > Caudata > Salamandridae > Calotriton > Calotriton arnoldi. The sequence goes on along the minus strand of CAWUFW010016953.1, from coordinate 150,171 downwards.
ACTGGCATTTTGCGCCTCTTCATAAATCTGACCAAACTTGTGGTAAACAACCTTAAAAATTCAATCTTCTTAGTGTCAAGTATGCAGATTGGTTAATGGGTTCTTAAGTGATAACCAGGGAGAGGACTCCAAATCAGAGATTTTCCCAAACATGTTAATCTGTGTAAGCGAGTGTTACAGTAACTGAAAAAATTGCAGAAAAAAACGGAATTTTAAGACATCTACTGCCGTGCTCCATTCCTTGGTTAGATGAATTGCTGTACAGACATTTGAGTTAATAAGCAAAAACTGACCAGCAAACACTAGCCAGTGCTGTGCGTTTCCATATTTATTCAACACAACCACAGTGGCAGCCATTGCAAAACGTTATGGAACATTGATTAACATCAATGGTCACAAACAGCATAATCAAAACCATGACTATGCCTAAACTCGGCATGGGTGAGCCCAATGCCCTAGAGAGAAATCTGTCTCAATCCCATGAGGCACAAAGCGCACAACTTGTTGGGTGCTGACGTAGTCAGACATCAGTCATAGTCCAAGGTTTGTGAACATTTACATGTTTAGGATTGGAGTGTCTGCCAAATGAACCACTGTTCAGACCCCCCCAGGATATTGCGGCATGGATTAGCAAATTTACCGGCACAAATATGGAAATTTAGCGGCATTTTTGCGGCACTTTATTTTACTCATAATCATTCATTTTCAGCTTTGAAACATTGGAAACTGTTTTAGCATAGTATTCCACTTTGAAATAGGCCCTGATGTGATGTCATTTCCTGTGATGTCCCTTCCACTACCCCTAGCATTTCAGTGAATTGACGCCCATGCTCTAGTTGGCCATGTTACCCCCTCACCTTCCATGTCCAATGTGCCTGTATTTAAATACATCTTGATGCGTTGAGACAACCCATACTTTCATATATTAAAGCAACTTCTGAATTTGAAAGATTTATTAAAAAGGGCTTTCTATTTTAGCTTTTACGTATATTGTTAGCAAGAAATAAATATACTTGGAAAAAAATAAAACAGCCTATTTCCGTGATTTATTGCAGTACAACTTTGCTATAACATGAAGTATAACATGAGTATATGGGCTGACGTTGAATGTTTGCTTGGCCCATGTTAGCAGCTCATAAATCTCTTGAGTTCATCTTACAACTGCTGTAGAAGTTTTGTGATGCATGGATTGATGGTGTACGTGTTATCTCCCTGCTTAGGAATGAGAGATCAGTTGCTGGCACCCACAATGTTTATTATGTGTCTCCCACAATGTTTATTATGTGTCTCCGTCCATTAATTTTCATATGATTTTTGCAGCTGTAATCTAAGGCGCTTGTTCTCATTTCGTCAGCATATATGTCCGTGTTTATCTTAAATGCACACTGACTTTAGACGGGGTGAGCTCGCAGTGGTGTTTCTACCCTTTACATTTGTCAGTATGCAACGAAGTCACACTTTTTGCATATTCTGTGCCTTAGTGAGCCAAGGGCATGACACTTAATGTGTAAGGTATTCATAATTCTCTGCGGCCGCTAGCTTCATAACCGGAAGCTTTGGCGATCCCCTTGGTGGCCCGCCCTCTTGGAATGGCTCTCTTCTGCTCCGTTCTGTCCACTGCAAGGGATCTAACGTCGTTCGGATTCCCTGGAGCGCCCGGACGTGAAAGTGCAGGCCGCTGTGCGGTGCCCAACCAGCCAGCCCCTTGTGCATACATGTGTGGCCATGCGTTACTACAAGCTTAATACAGAGATGTTTCACTGTAGAAAAAAATATCTAGATAGTTTGCGCCCTGTACACTAGTGCAGTCTGTATTTCAAACTATTAACTAGTGTTATTTTGTTGATGGGGCAACTCTGTATCATCTTCCCTCTAAGCTTTCTCATCACTGGATGTACCTTTTTTTTCTACATTTACCAGATGTGAAGTGTCACCAATTTCTTAAACCAATGTATTCCATCACTTCCCCCACGTACGCATTTCTCTGGTGGTTCTGTTTACATTTATACATCCTGTGTACTACCAAAATGTAAATGGCATCATGGAAGTCCACCAGTACACTTGGTGCCCTCATCTATAAATATTTCGCTTCATAATTTTATGTGAACCCTGATTTCCTGCATTTCTAGGAAAGTGAAGAATTCTCATAGAATGTAAAAACCTTTTACCTGCATTCCTTCATTTTCGCGGGCACTTATGTAAAAATCGCGGCATTTTTACAAAAGTGCCGATTTCGCGGCAAACCGCGAAATCGCTTAATCCTGGAGGGTCTGACTGTTGCTGCACATCTGTTTGATGGCAAAGAGGTTATTGCACGATCTCAGCAGGGAAAAGTCAACAGCAGGATATTGATAAGTTGGGGTCAGTTAGTGGCTGCTGACAGCTGCTTAGTCTTGAGAGCAAAGCAGATTTTCAGGATCTGTCAGGCTGTTTTACAGAGAGATCTCAGTAAGTGCTTCAGTCAAAATAGAAAAGTTACTCTTTGGGGCATTTTTCCTGCTCCTATGGCCAGATTACCAGCAAATTAAAATGGACAAAATACAAAATGAATATTGGTCCTTGCATTAAGGACAATGGGCTACTGCTCATAAGTACTGTAGCTTACTGTGAAAGTGAGGCACCACAGGAGAAAAGATAACTCTTTATTACAGCCCGTGGCTGGAGCAGGCGCAACTGACAAACTATACTTCAGCAGCCAGTGAAATGCACACCACCTTAATATTAAAGGAATATATTATGAATATCACATAAAGCCTAGAACACAGAAACCATGAAACAGAAACAAGATAGACCAGAACATATTCCATTTGTACTAAATTTACAGTACACCACAACCAAAAACACCAGTTACCAGTACAAAAAAATTGATTTAAAACCACAAAGCACGGTCTCAAGCCATCAGGGAGGTTGTCGCACCAGCTTCCAAATAGGTCTCAGTCTAGGCAAATCGGCATCAATAGTGGGTAGACTGGTACCTCTTAGAACCCTTTCTTAAAATTAGAAAATGCCATTTATTATCTCCCAATATGAACCTAGCACCCTTCTTCAGTAATCAAGTGGTTTAGCCTTCGTGGCAAGATATGGTTACAGCTTTTTACCTTCAGCAGTGATCAAGTGCCCAAGTTATTTCACTTTGTCTGTGCACTTTTTGCATATTTTTAAATATTTCTCAGGCTAATATTCCTTCACCTGACTAGCTTCTTCTTGAAGTGAAAGATGTCAAATGGGGTGACGAAAGCAGTAAGATGACAACTCCTAGGCTAGCACAACCTGCTGGTAGACTGCCATTAAGTCTATTTTTATGCAACATGCAGCTTACCCAATGATACCCATCATGCTTTCATTTTTTGGAGACTGGAAAAACATCTATCCATACCACATGATTCAAGCAGCACTACTTGATGCAGCATTTTTTGCTGTTTTTGCATGCTGCCAAATACAGCAGTGGTTCTGCTGCCTTAAAGTAAACCCTCTTCACACATTTTATACATCAGATCCTTCCTTAGTCTAAACATTGCCCCATCTCCTTTGTTTGAGGATTCCTTTGACCTTACTAACGCTCTCAAACCCAGTTAGTGCAACCAATTTATTTTGGCAAACTCTGTGTGTATGCAGCAAGAAAGACGAGGCTCTTACTTTTCATTCCCTATTCCGCTATCTCAACAATTTAACTTTCTCACACACACAAGTTTCATGCTGCACTGTGACTTTAAGGCCCAAGCACTATTCCCTAAATTCTCTGGTGAAACCCCAAATACAATACCTTTTTGTGTGACACATATGCCTTGGGCCACTGGAGTTGTGTAGCAATGGAGGACCAAATTATGCGGCAGGGTGACCAAATTTTGCAACAATGTGGAACATTTGGTGATCATAACACCAACTAGGCAAACAAAGGTTTTACCTTATTAGTACCAGTTTAACACCCAAATACAGCAAAAAACAACTGGAAGTTGACCAATCAACCTTTGTGAAGGGCACTCCACTGCAATATGTGTTGACAGGATTTTAATAACTTTTGATCTAGAAACATTTTTTTGTTAAAATCCATCAATTATGCAGCAGATGATGGATTATGTGGCACATGCAGGTAATCCATAATTATGCAGAATATGCAGCAGACAGAATCGCATAATTCCAGTAGCCCTGTATATACTGTGGTGTGGTTTGTGGCCTCATTGCCTACATTGCTAAGTTAGCTTAGGCCTGGCTGCCATGATGCCTTTTTGCACACGTTACTTTGTGACTTTGTTTTTCCAGACTCTGCTTGTGCCCGGCTATATTGGAACTGTCTGCCTTTCACCTTTACTCATGTTCCCTGTGGGTTTCGTCTGCACACCATGTACAAGGTCGAAAAACAACGTCCCTTGTTATTGTTGATCTGGTCAGCCCCTCGCACCTAGACATAACACACAGTACAGCTGCACTGGAGAAATTCGTGTGCTTTTAATATTGTGATCTCGCTGTTTGTGACACTTGGAGAAAAACCTTTCCAGGGAGAAGAGCTGTGCTTGTCTGATGATGTAAACCTTGCATCTAGATATTGAGGTATGGGGGTCCGCCTGACAAAGCCCAGAGGTCTTCTATTTTTATAATAAACTAGTTATTAGCACGGGGAGGGCGGTAAGGCCATTTAGCCCTATATCCACTGTCTTTATAAAATGCTATCCCCGTTTGTATTCTATGGAATTGTAACTATGCTTCTTATTTTATCGTTATGCATTATGCTGATAGTACTGGCACGTGTACTGTATCTTAGAGCACAATAGTTGAAATAAACATTTTAAACTATACAGTGTCTCTTATTACGCACGTTGTGGACAAGTATGAGGGAGTTATGAAAGTGTTCTTGCTCCCGCGAGTCCTGAGAGAGACCGTGTTCTGGGTTGTCTAATCATTGGTAGCTGCGCTGCGAATGAGACGCTAAGGCTAGTCGGATTGGGATTGTGGGTACTAAGGGGCATGGTTGGCTCACCACTATACTCTGAGGTCCTATTATCCTGTGCATAGCTCTGTGTATGTGCAGAATCCCTACAACAATACCTTTCCGTAAATGCTCTCCCCTTTAAACTCAATCGGCACAAAAAAAAAAAAAAACTCACACGCCACAGCCCAGGTATATTTTCACCCCATAAAACAATGGATTCTTCAATAAAAGACAGTAAAACTGATATTATGGGTGGTTAAGCAAATCCTACAATGAGGAAATCAGTCAGAATTGCACATTCCACTTGTGACCCTGAAAGAGCCATAAATCGATCTAAACATGTCAAATCAAAACAGGCGTGTATCTTTCTTTACAAAATATGTAATGTAGCGAAGGAAACCCCCGACTAATACCAGACAATTTAAGAGATGGAACCAAAGAGCTATGAATTTCTCATGAAAAGTAACCATGTAATTCATAGTAACTGGGACTCCTAAAATGTTTTCCCAAGATTTGTTCTTGCCACCTCAGAGGCAGGGAAGAAGCCAATCAACACATTTTACAAGGAACTCTTGCATGCCCTTATTTCCGCAGGAACTAATCGGCTGCGTAGCACTTTTCCAACACAGGCAGTTATTAATGTTCGATCTTTACAATTCCACAAATGATAGGATTGAAGGTTTGATTTTATGGGTTGCATCATGGCACCAGTCTATTGGCCACGAGAAATAAGCAAACCAATAGTTCCTCAGTAGAGATGCTTTTTCATCATTAAAGCTCTGCCAGAACATTAAAGCTGTTCTAAGCCATATAGAAAAGAGATACATTATTCGTACTACTTCTTTGTGGTTTCCCAAACATTACTTTTATATTATAATAATAAACAAAAATAACAAATCATGTTAACAATTCAACGCGGGTGCTTATCGGGCAACCCAAAACTGATGTTATGGACCTGCACAGGATTAAGAATATGACTTGAATCCCTTTGTGGCTCCTATGATAGGTAACCTATTCTGATAATTCTCTGCATGACACAGCCCTTAGTACCAACAGACTGCGTTACTTGCAGGTGCTGCTCTTTGAATAAGTGAACCTAAAATTATTCTAGCCATAGCCCAATATTAGAGATCTCCTGGAGTCGGTCCATTAATCAATAAGGTTTACATTTACAAAGTTCATCTAATTTCAAAACCCCAAAAACACATCTAAATAGAGAACACAAATGCCACAATTTTAAATTTTTTATACAGAGTATTCATTTGAACATAATAAAATGTATAGTCATCTAATAAACATGAATATGTACACCCACCCTCCAAAATAAAAAGTATTGGCAAAGCCAATAGGTCTGGCCTATGGGCAAGCTATTGCTTTGTCAATCTGGTGAGCAGGATGGTAAAAACAAAAAAGCACTATGCAGCGGACAGTGTGTGATGGGACGGTCAAAAGAAGCAAACTGGCCGGGAGGTTGTGGGGTTCTTTTTGTATGGTCACCCAACTCACTTTTTGCTCCAATGCTGATGGTTATGACTGATAGTGCGTTTGAGTCTGCTGCCTAGACCCCTGCAAACTGAAGGTAAAACAACAATCAAGACTCCAAAGAATCGCTGGCCATTGGACCCTCTGAGGGATTGCCCACTTTTTGCATCTTGTTCCCCAGAGCACCGTGTAAGCAGTAAAAAGCAGCTCTTCCACGGCTCCTGTTCAGCACCAGGAACAGCCAGGACAATTCTGCACCCAGGCTCCACATGCCAGGTAAAATTGACACCGACTGTCATGGCTTGGTCCTGGGACCCGCATCACCTTTGCCCTCCTTGGGTTCTGCCCAATTCGACCTGCAAGTGACCGATTGACACTACCACTTTTTCCCATTAACCAAAAATGCAAAAGTTCTGCAGTATTGAATTGCTGTGATTTATGCTTTTTTCTAAAATCCATAACTCTGGTTATATGTATGCTATTCAGTTCGTTTTGGTGTCTAAATTAGGATAAAAATACATTTTATAAATTGGCGTCTGATTGCTCTCAGTGGTGGCAGCTACTTAATTGGCAATGTCAGTACTCTGAAATGCTTAACATGTTCCTCTAATAAAGCCCGACTTCTCTTTGCCACGCTACCAGACCGAGATAAGGATTTATTATTGCAAATCCAAGGACCATCTTAGGCATCTGTGAGAGTACTATATGGTGAAGCCTAACCAGCATTTCCACTTAATACTCAACCTTCCTACATTGGTATTACAGTGGTGGGGATCCTGAATCTGTTTCGCAGTACCAGTGGTCATAAGAGATTATACACGAGAAATCCACTTAATGGACTTTAGCATCAAAAATAAAAAAATTCTTATTTCTTTAGATTTTTTTTTTTTTTTTTTTTTTTAAATTGGATTGTTAGGGCGCTGTGTAGCCCCATTCCAATACTACATTTAAAAAAGTCTAGGTAAGTTAGGTAAAAGGCTTTAAAAAAAATCTTTAAAAAGGTTCCAACTTCCAATTAAAACGTTAGGCACATTGGAGGCCGGTAGGATCTTGACCTGGCAGTCATCCCAGCCCCGAGGATTAGCGATCTGAGGGTTTTGTGCAAAGCAAGGGCATTAGCAACAGGGTTACAGCTAAGACGGAGGAACTTGAAAAAGCCCTCAGCTCCTATGAGAAGGAAAGGATAAAGAGGTAAGGCTATTCCTCAGAAAGAGACCCTGAAGAGGGGGAGGATGAAGTGCTAGCCCAAAGTGATAAAGATGGAGAAGAAGGTGAAGACCTCAACTCTCCACCCTTTCCCAGACAACACAACCAGTGAGAAGTGACAGGAGTCAATCTAGTAGACTCCCCCCAATGGTAAGGTGGTAGGAACCCTAAAGGAAGAACTTCAGCAGGGGAAAGAGGCAAGCAACAAACAAGATAAAAAGTTCTTTAAAAGGCCCCCAAAGTTCTTCTCAGGAGGGTGGAACCCAAGACTTCTCCCAGACCAAAGGCAGAGGGTATCAAGGTAAAAACTTATGGTGTATGTCATGATAGCCATCAGACAGGTCATAAGAAAGGAGATGCAGCATGCTCCAAAATGTCCACCAGTAGTAAACAATCCAAGGGATTGGCTAGCATAGGAGTGGGGGTAGAAGCGTAATTTGGAGAGGCCAGAGGATACACAGAGGCCACTTTAGTTTCCCTGGGTGGGATGGATATTGGAGCACTGCCCGTCTTATCTCCAAGCCTGGAGATGTACCAACAAAGGCCCAAAATCAATGGGGCTGAGGTAGAGGCTCCGAGCGATACAGCTGCCAGCAACTGCTAGACTGGTTTCCCACAACAAATGATACCTCGTGCTAGACACCAGATGACCAATGCTGACAGTGAGACTAAGCTCCATCCAATGGCCTTGGTAAGCTTAGGGAGGGATTACTGGCCCCAAAAAGGTGGTTGCGTCCCCTACCATCCCAGTGGAGTGTCTGTTGTGAAGTGATCTGGAAACTTCTGCGTGGGCAGTAGTTGAAAGGAAGGATCATGCAGAAATGCTGGGTCTATATTACCACAAGAAGCACGTCAAGGAAGCTTGGATCCTGAAATAGTGGACCAAACCTCGAAGGCAAGAGGAAGGGCAAGAAGTCTGCCGAGGCAACTTCTAAGAGGTCACAGGACCAGGGGGAAATTTCTCTTGAGGGAGATGCCCTGATGCCTGAGGAGGGAACTGCAGCTAATGGAGTCTGGCCTGACCTGGCAGAACTTCCAAGTGCAAGGGGACCCTCCAGAGAGGACATATGCCAAGGGTGTAGGAAAGTGCCTCTTTTTGCATGGTTAACCCATAACTTTTTTACAGAAACATGATGCCAACTTGATCGAGTGTGCCTTGGGCCTGTGGTCTTTCCCAAAACTGTATCTTTGTTTTCACAATTGGCACACCTCTGGGCCACATGTAACTCCCTTGTAAAAGGTACCCCTGGTACCAAGGGCCTTGAAACAAGAGATGGCCTCTGAGGGCTGCAGCATGTATTATGCCACCCTCAGCGATCCCTCACCTTAACACGCTCACACTGCCATTGCAGGCGGTCTGTTTTGGTGCAGACCAAACTGTAGAGTCGACATGGCACACATCCCTGTGTGCCATGCCAATCAACACTGCCTGTGGCATGGGTAAGTCACCCCTCTAGCAGGCCATACAGCCCTAAAGGTAGGGTGTGCCATTCCACAGGTTAGGGAATAGCTGCATGACCAATACGCCCCTACAGTGTCTGGTGTGGTTCCTGAAAGGCTACCCGCCATCTGCCACTGTGAGAAAGTGCCCTCTTTCTGCATGGTTGCCCCCACTTTTTGCTGAACTGCTGATGTGCTTTGACTGAGTGTGCCCTGGGCTCCTGCCAATCAGGGTCCCAGGGCCTATGTTCTTTGCCTAAAACTGCATTGAAAACAAAATCCAATTGGAATCTCTGGTCACAGGTCAGCCCCTGGTAAATGGTACCACAGGTACCCAGGGCACTGTGACCAGGGAAGGCCTCTAAGGGCTGCAGCACTTATTGTGCCAGCCTTAGAGGCCCTGTACCATTACACTCACACTCGGCCTTTGCAGGCTGCGTGATTTGGTGCAGAACAAAGTGAAGAGTCGAAATGGCACACATCCCTGTGTGCCATGCCTACAACCCACTGCCCTGGCATAGATCAGTCACCCCTCTAGCTGGGTGCACTATACCAGTGGTGAGGGTACAGGTGCATGAGCCCTGTACCCCTACAGTGTCCAAGTCCATTCTTAGACATTGTAAGTGCAGTGCTGCCATTAAGAGTATATGGTGCTGGGAGTTTGTCATTACGAACTCCACAGCCCCATAATGGCTACACTGAAAACTGAGAAGTTTGGTATCAAACTTCTCAGCACATTAAACCCACACTGATGCCAGTGTGGGATTTAATGAAAAATGCACACAGAGGGCATCTTAGAGATGCCCCCTGAAAAACGACCTACCACTAGTGTCAGGCTGAGTGGCTGCTTTCAGCTGCCACCACCAGACATGTTTCTGGACACCTGGGTCAAAAGCCTGCTGCCAAGCCTCCTTCCCCAGGATGGGCAGGGTCCACGAAGGGGAAGCTTCAAAGGCTTGCCGCCTTTGTGAGCTTCCCCAGGCCACTAGCTGCTTTCAGCAACTGGTCCCCACTGATTCGGACCCCCACTTTGGGCGGGAGAACCGGCGGGATAAACAAGTGAGGAAGAGAGGTATGCCCACCTCTGCCAACTCCACCCCTCAGGTGGGGGAGGCGGGGTGAAGCACAACTCCCAGTCCCCACCATCTTGCAGATGGGGGGACCCAGCCAACCAGGGAAAGGCTTATGCCCCCCTCCCACTGGAGGGTGGCATAATAGGGGGTGTACCTACCCCAGGGAAGAGACCCATTAGTCCCAACCTTTTACCTACCTGTAACGCCCCTAAATCTAGTATTTAGGGGCACCCCTGAACCTTGCTTCCTCAGACAAGACACTACAAGAAGAAAAGAAGAAGGACCGAACAGCCGTGCCGAAGCTAACAAGAGGAGGACGCCTAGTGACTTGGTCCCAGCCCTACCGGCCTGTCCCCACCTCGAACCTGCAGAAGCGAAACCCCGGTGTGTCCTGCAGCCAGCAGCCTCAAGAACCCCTGAGGACCTGACCTGCCCTGCCTTCAAAAGAAAAGACTCCGTCTCCCATGAACACCGGATTTGTTCAACAACAGACTCCAGCTCTGCAAGGATCCGCAAGTCTGCACCACTCTGCACACGACGCCCACGGCCCGAGTTAGATTGGCCCAACATCAAGAGGAGGTCTCCCCGGCGATCCTGACCCGAGATCCGGTGACCCCTGACCTGCCTCAAGCCTCCAGCCGACGCCTGCAGCCTCATACCGGAGGGTCCCCCCAACCTTGACCAGGAGCTGGTAAGAAGATCTGACCCTAAAAGGCATCCCTGCACCCAACGCCCCACAGCCTTGGGTGGCCAACCAACCCTGAACATCCAACTTACCTCTCCAAGTGGAGGTCGCACCCAGGAGACCTTCGTCCCCAAGCCTGCAGTGTGTTTGCAAACCGGAGACTCCCCATTGAAAGCTACAGGGCGCCCGACGCAAAACAGCACTCTGCACCCGGCCGCCCCAGTGCCGCGGAGGGTGCACCTTTTGTGCTGGCTTGAACCCCCATTTGCCCTGAGCTTACGTCCAGGAGCTTTGCTCCCACAACCCAGTGGCCTGCTCGTCAGCAGCCACCAACCCGAGGCCCCCTATCCCCCATTGGAGAACACTGGGCCTCAGCACTCTGCACCCAGCCGCTCTAGTGCCGCTGAGGGTGTAACAAGAGTGCATCCTGGACCCTGGGGGACCCCCTCCCGCCCCCCCACGCTCACCCCCCCACCGCTCCCCCCGCACTAATTTCCTCCATAGGATAACATTGACTGTTACCTCCACCGCTCACCCCCCCGCACTATTTTCCTCCATAGGATAACATAGAAACTTTTCATAGAAAAACAGTCAAAGTGTGGAGTTGGAAAATCTAAGAAATCCTTTTAAAACTGTACTAAATAACAAAAACGCTTTTACTCACCCGTTTACCAGGAAATGTCCCAGTGCAGTATCCAGGTATACTGCACTGTGTAAGAAAAGTAATCTGCAAAGTAATCTACTGGTCATTTTACTAAAAAGCCTATAAAAGTATATGTAATGTATTTCCAAAGCATTGCATTTTCAGTAACAGTACTGTAATCAAAACAAAGTGCATATATAATTGCAATCCGAACTGTGTTACAACTGCATTACTACTGTAAAGTATTTATTGCTTACCTGTGCCAGGCTTGCTTGGTTCTAGAAAACAAAATAACTAAAAGAATATTTTTATACAAAAACAATTGGTCTGAAGTTCAGTCTTTGAGTGTGTGAAATCATTTGCTGACTGGGTGTGAATAACAAATGCTTAATACTACCCTCTGATACAGCCTTACTGCTCGACCACACTACCACAAATAGAGAATAAGGTGAAATCTACTTTTACCTCTGCCTACCTTTGGGGTTCTACTGGACTCTGTGCACACTATATCTCACTTTGGTATAGTATATACAGAGCCAGCTTCCTACAGCCACCACCAGACAGGTTTCTGGACCCCTGGGTAGAGAGCCTTCAGCTCTCTGGGTCCTGAAACAAAGCACATTTGGGCAGAGGTGTCATGCCTCCTCCCCCAGGATGGGCAGGGTCCATGAAGGAGAAGCTTCAAAGGCATGCCGCCTTTGTTAGCTACCCCCAGCCTGTGCTACTATCAGCAGCTGGCTCCCACCAGTTCTGACCCCCACTAGAAAGGAAGGGATAGAGGTGTGCCCACCTTTACCAACCCCACCCCTCAGGCGGGGGATGCGAAGTGAAGCCCACATCTCAGTCCCCTCTATCTTGGAGATGAGGGGACTCCCCCAATGAGGACGAGGCATATGCCCCCTACCACTGGAGGGTGGCATAAGAGGGGGTGTAGACACCCCAGGGAAGGGACCCCATTGCTACCAACCTGCACACCCCTGTAACGCCACCAACATTTTGTATTTAGGGGTACTGCTCAACCTTGCTCCTTAGATTACGACGACCTACAAAGAAGGACCGAAGAGCCGTGCAGCAGTGGAGAAGACGACAACTGACTTGGCCCCAGCCCTACAGGCCTGTCTCCTCCTCCAGCGACCCAGCTCAAAGAAATCGCCGTGTCCTGCAGCCAACACCTCTCCAGGGACCGGAGCTGACTTCAATAAAAGACTCTTTTCTCCCAAGGACATGGATTGTCCAACAAAAACTCAAACTTCAAGGACTCCGGATCCAGGCGGATCCGCGTCCCCTGCATACTCTGCACCCGACACCACGGCCCGAGTTCGAGTCACTCACCTATCCTGTGAAGTCTCCCCAGCAATCGTGACCTTGTCTGCATTGGTAAACAGTTGGTCCTAGACTTATTTAACGCGCATTTAGTCAGAAAAAAAATTCACAATTCAAGTACAATTTAGTTGCTTTGAAGGAATCAGCACACGGTCGTTAGTACATATCAAAGTAACATTTCCAAACTTGCACCATAGAAAAGAGAAAGCACCCTCATGCTTTGGAAAACCTCATATTCTTTATTTTAAACGAGACGCACAAGAAATTCTAATGAATAAATACCAATTAGGGGGTTGCCAGAACAGAGAAAAACAAGGGTGTGTAAAGAATAAGTGCTCATGAGTGTAGCATATGGAAAAGAAAAGGGCTTCAAAATGATAATTTGAACGGGAATGTTTGCAAACAATTTTACAATTTACACTGGTTATTAATAGAGCATACACCAGTGTATTACGGCCTGTCCACAGTACATCCTTATGTCATCATCTTTTTACATTACTAATGTTGCAGAGAGTCATCATCTGTTTGTTGGACGGGGGAGGGGTGAAAACATGGTACAGGCCCAAAGATAGGGGTTTTTTGTCGACGTTTCAACCAGACTTAAATGCGTAGGGTGGTTAGAAACCTCCGCTTGAGGGTCTTCCTCAGGACAAGGGGATGAGGGAGTCAACCTATTAAAGATGCCAGAACTTGGCTACCCGGTTACGACTCCCGGGAGATGATAGGCCATATCGAGGTGCGGTGGAGGGGAAGCTTAGCACAGCATCTAAACTGATACCTACCTGCAAACCGTGCCTCTTCGAGGTACCTCCCAGCTCCATTGGATAACATTGGGCCTAGTGACTTCTGCACCAGGCCGCCCCAGTGTCGCTGGTGGTGAGGTACCTACCTGGTCTTGAACCTTGCCCTGTGTTGTCCTAAACTCTCAAAGCCTGGGGAAGTGGAGTACTCACCTGCAAATTATTTAACATGATTTTTCTCCAGAGGATTGCATTGCAGCTCCATCTACTGCATTGAACTGTCTAACCTTATCACTGCAAAAGCATACACCTGTACTTGATTGACATTTACAGAAAACATTCTTAATACTGTAAAGTATATAACTGTATTTACAAAACATTACTGCATTCTTGAAAATTATTGCTACTTTTACAAACTGTAAATCTTACCTGCACTAAGTGATTCTTGGTTCTAGAATAAAATTAAGTAACAACTTTTTATACAAACCAATTGGTCTTGATTCAGTCTTCGAGTGTGTGCCATCATTTCTTGCTCGAGTGTGTACAATAAATGGTTAACACTACTCTCTGATAAGACTCACTGCTCAGCCCAGCTACTACAATATTGAGAGTAAGGTATTATCTATTTTAACCTCTGCCGTACCTTTGGGGACTCACTGGACTCTGTGCACACCATTCCTCTTTTTGGTATAGTATATACAGAGCCAGCTTCCTACAAAGGGCAAAAGCAGTGTACTACTCATGAAGGCCTTAGGCAGCAAGCTGTAAGGTAAAAGGGGGGTGATGTCAGTGGTACCCACAGGGTCTCCTGGGAAGATGGGCTTCTGTACAATGAGGCTGGGGACCCCAAACAAGGGGCAGCCAGGAGAATGGTGGACCTCCACATGTGCAGAGATCATTCTGACCTTAGCCCATGACATCCCCATTAGCTGGACATCTAGAACAAACCAAAACATGGGACAGGTTGGTTGTCCATTTTTATTGACCCCAGAGGTCTGAAAAAGTGAAGGCGTTTTGCTGCTCCTGTGTGAATTGTCAAGCCAGTGGCAAGAAAGGTACACAACCAAAGGCCCCCTTAATTCCATTGCCAGTGGTTGGGACTCCCTTTGAGAGGGTGGGGAACGACATTGTTGGCCTCCTTGATCCTCAAACGTTGGCTGGGAAAAGGTTTATTCTAGTGGTATTGGACCATGCCATTTCCCTTCAGGGCGGTCACTGCTCCTGCAGTGGCAAAGGCCCTCTTTGGCATCTTTACCGGGGTTGGGTTTCCTGAAGAGGTGGTCTTTGATAGAGGAACAGATTTCATGTCTGTATATCTTAAGGCTATGTCGGCTAAATGAGGAGTGAGCTACAACTTCACTACCCCCTATCACCCTCAGACAAATGGTTTGGCTGAGATTCAACAAAACCATAAAAGGCATGATAAGGCATGATAATGGGCCCCCTGAAAAACTCAGGAGATGGGATGCCCTGTTACCATGCCTGCTGTTTGCCTACAGAGAGGTTGGATTCAGCCCTTTTGAACTTTTGCTTGGACATACTCCAAGGGGTCCACTGAGTCTAGTCAGTGAAGGATGGGAGAAACCTCTCAAAGAGCCCAAACAAGACATAGTGGACTATGTACTGGGCCTGCGTTCACATATGGCAGAGTATATGAAAAGGGAAAATATGCATTTAGAGGCCAGCCAGGAGCTCATCAAGCACTAAGATGACCAGAAGTCAGCACTGGTGGAGTACCAACCAGATTTGCTGATGTGGGTATTTGAGCCTGTGGCTCCCATGGCCCTCCAGGATAAGTGGACTGGGCCATATGCAATCATGGAGAAGAAAGGGGAAGTCACCTACTTGTTAGACTTAGGCACCCCTAGGAGTCCTCAGAGTTCTCCACGTTTAATTGCCTAAAACCCCACCTGGACAGAGCGGACACGACCATGCTCATGGTCACCGACAGAGGCTAGGAGGAAAGTAAACCCGTCCCCGACCTACTGCAGAACAACCCAAAAGATGGGTCAGTTGAGGGTGGTGTTTTGTCTGACACGCTCACTGCACAATAGCTATCTGACTGCATGAAAGTCCTAGGTCAGTTTGCTGAGCTCTTCTCTTTAACCCCTGGTCAGACAACATGGTGTCCTCATGCCGTGGACACTGGTGACAGCCTCCCTGTCAAGAACAAAATGTAGACTGTAGACTGTCAGACCAAGTCAACACTTGCATTAAGACTCAGGTCAGCAAAATGCCAGAGCTAGGGGTGACTGAACAATCTGACAATCCCTGGGCTAGCCCAGTGGTAATGATCCCCAAGCCTCATTCAAAAGGTGGGAAACCTGAAATTAGGATCTGTGTGGATTAATGGGGGTTAAATGCAGTTACCAAACATGATGCTCAGCCCATTCCAAAAGCAGATGAATTGATTGACAAGCTGGGTGCAGCAAAATTCTTAAGTACTTTTGATTTAACATTAGGGCACTGGCAGATTGGACTCACCCAGGGAGAAAAGGAGAGGCCAGCATTTTCGACCCATGAAGCCACTTTCAATTTAAAGAGATGTCTTTTGAATTAAAAACGTACCAGTCACCTTCCAAAGGCTGGTGAATCGAGTTCTCCCAGGCCCAGACAACTTTAGTGCAGCATATCTAGATGATATAGTTGTCTTTAGTTACACCTGGGAGGATCACCTGGTCCACCTGAAGGAAGTGTTACATGCCCTGCATCAGGCAGGCCCAACTATCAAGACAAGTAAATACCAATAGGGCAGAGTTCTGTTGTGCACTTGGGCCACCTTGTGGGTGGAGACCAAGTCCAACCTCTCCAACGCAAGATCCAGACTATTCTGGAGCACGAGGCTCCCAAAACCAAGACTCAAGTAAGGGCCTTCCCTAGCTTGACTGGGTACCACAGTAGGTTTGTGAAGGGTTACGGGACCATTGTGCCCCACTCACTGAACGTCCCTCCAAGAAACAGCCTAAGAAGGTCATATGGACCACAGGATGCCAAAAAGCCTTTGACACCCTGAAGGAGGCTATGTACTCAGCACCTGTCCTGAAGGCACAAGACTATAGAAAGGAGTTCATTGTCCAAACAGAACACAGAGCTTCTGAACACGGGATTGGGGGCAGTGTTGTCACAAACAAATGAGGAGGGCCAGGATCAACCAGTTGCCTATATTAGCAGGCAACTTCTCCCTAGAGAGCAGCATGGAGAGGGAAGCCTTTGCTTGGGAGCTTCACCTGGAACAAGGGGAGGAGGCATGTTGCGCTTCTGCAATTGCCTGTGGACAAAGGGGAGTTGGGATCCCCGAATTTTGAACATTCTTATTTGGCAGCTGCGGTGGCCTGCACGCAGGCTAGCAGAGCAACTCAGAGGAACTGGGCCTCTCCATCACTTGCACACGAGTGGTCCAACAGACCTTCCAGCCCCATGCCAGACTCCCAACAAATGCTAATGGACTGTTACAGATAACATAGGACAGCTTAGAAGGGCGCTAGGTGGCGCACGACCAAGATGGCCGCACACCTGTGAGGCTCCGGCTGCTTGGCTCGACTATATTTCATTTCTCCTAAACCCCTGCCATATAACCAGCGTATAAACACCGGGAACCTGTAGCGTGGACTCACCGCTTGCTCCGGTGCCGATTCCAGCCGAGACTGCTGCTCTGTGCGGGAGGCGGGACCTGGTGAGTCGGACTGCGGAGCGCCTGTGTGCCCGGCCTGGAGCCCTGTCCGGCGGCGATGTCAGCTTGAGTTCCGCGGCTCCCCGCGTGGTCACCAGGCCGCACTGCCACGAACCGCGGAGGGGGCGCATCCGCGGCGAGTGCTGTGTCTACCCCTGCACGGAACCTAGCAGACTGACGGCGGGGAGTGCAATAGATGCGGGTCTAGGCCCCCGGGAGCGGATTGCTGCGTGGGACCCTGATAAGCTGGAGGTGAAAGGTGGCAAATGGCGGACATGTCTCTCTAGTCCCCCGAGCCTGCCGAGCGGGGATTAGTATGTGGCCCTCGTGCGGAGGCCCCCTTTGATGCACTGCGCCCGTTTTGGATTCGCGGCCCGGGGGAGTGCGCGATGGGAGACACGGGACGGGAGCGCCGGGAGCGCTCACGGCCTCAGTTGGATTGCCGCCATTGCCGCGGACGTACTTGACTCCGTCCGGCTTGATTATCCTGTCATTGCTGGACTCTGGCTACATGCGGGGACTGGCGGCCTGCCTGCATCTGCCTCCATTGCGGCACCGCCTCTGACGCCATTACTCCACTAGCTACAAGACGCCCCAGGACGTGTGGTCTGCTGGTTGGGGTGCACCGCTTTTGGGCTCCATAAGAAGCACAGCCTCTCAACTGCCAGGTCAGCGATAGTTGAGGCCTCTCCCCCGTAGGGACACTGATTGGTGAGCAGCCCTGCATCGTGCTTTGACCCTCCTCCACGCTGGTCAACTGTGACGGAGTGGGAGTTCCAGGACGATCACGGGCCTAACGACTTTGGGCGGCGGCGTCGACTGGTGGCTACTGCGGCGCTGCGCCTGGCCCCCATTCTTCTGAGCATTGATCCTGCGAACGCCTCGCCAGTCATGGGCAAGCCGGACGTCAGACAGCCGAAATTGGTCTTCGACGCCAAGAGGGTGGCTACACGCTCAAATCCAGAAGACCCCACTTCAGCGACAGGAGACATGCCGCAAGCTCAGCCTCCAGCGCAGGGAGATGATGTCAAGTCGCTGCTCCTGGCTCTGCAACATAGCATGACTGACCTATCCGGGAAAATGGACACAATGAACACACGCCTGGATTTCATCATACAGAAGGTTGACAAACACGACGGACAGCTGAAAGAAGCGGAACGGCGAATATCGGATAACGAGGACGCAACCCTGCAGCTGCAGCAACAAGTATCTCAAATGGACAAACTGCTTAAAGTTATCGCAGCGAAAAAACGAGGATTTAGAGGCCCGCAGCCGCCGGAACAATATTAGAATCATGGGAATTCCGGAGACCACCAATACGGGCCGCATGGAGGAATATGTGGAGAGGCTGTTACGCGGTGCCAGTAAGGACAACCCCTTCTCCTCACAATTCATAGTGGAGCGGGCGCATCGCTCCCTAGGACCCAGGCCGCCTCCCGGTGGGCCCCCCAGACCGATTGTAGCGAGTTTCCTCAATTATCGTGATCGAGACGCCATTCTAAAAAATGGCCAGGGAACATAAGAACTTGCAGTACGATGGGGCGGAATTCACCATATTCCCAGACTTCACGTTGGCGGTGCAGGAGGCCCGTCGTAAGTTCCTGGGTGTTAAGCAAAAACTCCGGAAAGCTCAGATTGAATAAGCTTTATTATACCCGGCACGCCTGAGGGTCACTCAGAGGAAAAAGCAACATCTTCACCAATCCGCACCAGGTGGAGGAATTCCTCAAAACAGTCCTACACAGATCTCCTGGAAATGCATCAGAAGACCAACCCTCCGGACCCCCTTCTCCTCAAACAGATTGATGCCTTTTTCTATACGGGTAAGACGTGGAACGTCATGTGGACTTTCACTTCGTGAAGCTGATGCCCCTTGATAGGTTTCGCCACTCGGGAGCCCCCCTGCGGTTGGAGCCCGCGGGCCGGACAGCGAAGATGTGACAGTCTGGGTACGGCAGATGTGCTATAGCTGGCCAAATCCAGATAAGGGACTTTAATTGATTCCCGGATATTGTCTTCCCCCCCCCCCCGTGGCGGTCCCTGCTTGTACAATTTTTTTTTTTAACATGGCAGACGGTAACACTATGTTGAGCCAAGTGACCCCCCTCCTCCCCCCTCTGGCCGGCTTTATCCCCTTCTGTGACACCAAGCACACCCGGCAGTAGGCGGAGAGAGGAGTGGTTGTTTTTGTGTTGCCCTGGCGACCCCCCATATGGGAAATCCCCCTTACCACTTGCTGTTTTTTTTTGCTCTAACGTTTTGTAATATCTTCATTGACTATGCATTGATATTGCTAAATTGGGGTTTGGACGGGTGGGCGATTGCCGGCACGATTGGGGTGCCGTGTTGGGGGGTAATGTTCTGTTACAAGATATAACAATGTCTCAACATGTTACAGCACCAACTGAATACATAGACACACATGGCAATGCCCACGACCCGATTCTCACATTTGGCATTATGCACAGCTTATTCCCAACATGGACATGGCATCGAAAGCTGATCCCCTGAAGGTTAATCTACTCACGTGGGATGTCAGTGGCCTGGGAGACCCCCGCAAATGTTATCCTACCTGGATAGGCACCAAATACATATAGCTGCACTTCAGGAAACGCACACTACTCCCCACGGAAAGTCCTGCTTCGGAACTAGGTGGGCGTCGATTAGGATATTCTCCTCGTATTCATCCTACTCAAGGGGCACGTTATTAATTAAAAAGGGCACCCCCTTTGTCCTGGGAGGCTCACTGAGTGACACCGCGGGTAGATACTGCCTGCTCTGGGGTAAACTGGGTATGCAATCCCTCACTCTGGTATGTTGCTACGATCCCAACATAGATGACCCTGACTACTACACTTCACTTTGGGGACAGATCCTAAAGGTCGGTTCCACACATCATTTGGGATGGGGATTTTAATGCAACGCTATGCCCTGTACTAGATCGTTCTCATCCTCAACCACACCACTACACGCGGACACAGGGGACCCTCGCGCAGATCCTCCAAGCTCATGGGCTAATTGATACATGGCGGCATTGGCACCCGGGGAGGAGGGAAGGCATGTACCACACTACTGCTCGCGCTGCCTGGTCCCGTTTAGAGTATTGGTTGGTCACCAGGGGAGTGACCCCTTGGATAACATCCGTGACGCATATGGCTAAAACAGTCTCAGACCACTCGCCCGTGTCCTTACAGTTAACCCTCCCTTGCATTGCTGCCCCTCCCTTCAGTTGGAGACTGGTACCCGAAGCACTGTTAGACACAGTATTTAAGGCTGAATTGGGAGAGGAGATTTCAGATTTTTTTTAACCGCAACAAGGGATTGGTGGCTAACATGAGTACCCTTTGGGAAGCTTTTAAAGTTACGATCCGTGGTTTTTGTATGGCAAAGAGTTTCGGGGTGCTTAGGGACATATGGCGCAGCTTACGCAAGCTGGAGGGTGAACTCAAGCTGTTGGAAGCGGATATGTGGCAGGACTCATCGGGCACACGGAGAACTGACCTCCGGAATAAACTCACCGAATATACAGTTACTGCGGAACGGGAAGCTCGGTTTCGTGGGAAACATTTCACGGCACACCGATATGGGGAAGAAGAGAGACCGGGTAGAGCACTAGCTCAAAGCATACAGAAGCCGAAATTCTCTAATTATATCTTGGAGGTACTAGATGCGTCTGGAACATGTCGCAAGGACAGCCGTGACATTCTCGACACACTCACCGCATTCTATGAGGCACTGTACACCTCCAGACGTACCACCCCCACGGACTTCAATCCTTTCCTAAATGATATCGCTTTGGGATGGCTGGGTGACACCCAACGGGAGTTTTTAGCCGCACCTTTCGAGGTGGATGAGTTCAAAGAAGCGATTATGCAAATGAAATCTGGTAAGGCCCCGGGATCTGACGGGTTACCGGCGGATTTTTATAAAGCCTACGTGGAACAGTTGATACCTATATTGGGAGAGGTATATGAGGAAGCACTGGAGTCCCAAATTTTACCGGCCACTATGAGGGAAGCCCTTATCATATCCTTGCTCAAGCCAGATAAACCTACGGATCAATGTGATTCATATAGACCGCTATCCCTAATTAACACGGATACAAAGATCCTTGCCAAACTTCTGGCGAATAGACTTTGTCTATTGATGGAGAAGTTAGTACTGCCGGATCAAGCGGGCTTTATACCGGGTAGGGCGACGTCTCATAATTTGCGAACGCTGTTTTCAATCATGCACAGTGTTGACCCACAGCTGGCACTCGTGGCGGTCTTTTTGGACGCCTCGAAAGCCTTCGACTCGGTGGAGTCGGACTACCTGTTCACCATATTGCAATGCATGGGTCTCCCGATCAGGTTCCTATCGTGGATCCGGCTCTTATATGCCTCTCCCATGGCTCGTGTACGCATAAATGGACACATCTCCTCCTCCATTAAACTCACTAGGTGCACCCGGCAGGGATGCCCCCTTTCCCCGCTTCTGTTTGCCCTTGCAATCGAACCCCTAGCAGCGAGGTTACGGCAGCACCATTCGGATAGAGCCCTCAAGTGCTTTCTGCACCCTATCCTGGTCTCTTTATATGCGGACGATGTCACTCTATACGTAAAAGATCCGATCCATAATCTTAATCCGTTGCTGCGAGAGTTTATACGATTTGGTGGAATGTCCGGTATCACCATTGACTGGTCCAAATCGCAAATATTTCCACTTACTGCAGCTGCGAAACCCTTCCGCATGGACTACCCAATAGAGTGGTGTACTGAACAGGTGAAGTACTTAGGGGTACAGGTCACGAATGACCGTACTTAACTCCTGCGTAGTAACTATGGCTGTGTACTAGAGCATGTCACAAACTGCATCACCAGATGGATAGCCTTGCCCCTCACATTGGCAGGGCATATCTCGCTCATCCAAATGGTCATCCTTCCTAAATTTTTATATCTCTTTTTAAACATTCCCCTATACTCTGGGCGACCTTTTTTTTAAATGCTGAGAACAGAGCTCATACGATTGGTTTGGGGGGGCAAGCAACCACGAATACACTGGGAGATCCTTACTCGGCCATACTCACAAGGAGGCTTTGACGTGCCAAATTTTGAATTGTATTATTTATGTGCACAGGCGCATTTTGCGCATTACTCCCAGGTACACACCCCAGGTTGCCACAGAACACTGGCTGGCACATCCAACTCCACTAGATGGGATAATTCTAGCTGAACCTGAAAACAGGGCTGAAGGGCAGTCTTCTGTAGACTGCACTATTAAAGCCTGGCAGCGCCTCCTCCAAATACTCAAGGCACCAATGCTTTATTCTCCAGCACTCCCACTCACGTACCACCCGCGGATGCCCCTGCTAACAGAGGGAATCTTCGCCAAGACTAAATCCAAATTCCAGATTCACAACTGGGGGGCATCTCTATTTGAATGGCACATTTAAGGACATGTCACAACTTTTTTAAAATGCGCAAGCCTCCTCTATGGATATATTTCTCTATGTGAGGCTGAGACAGGGCATTCGAGAATACACACCATCATACCCCAAAGAACCCCCAACGGTTGCACTTCTACATCAGGTACTGCGCGCCCCTGGAGCTTCCCATCTGGTGTCGACCCTATATCATAGCATATATACATCCATCGATTATAATTCCAGCCCAGCTCACGTCAAATGGTGCATGGAACTGGGATGCGACATCACAGACCAGCAATGGGATTACTGCTGTAAGCAGACAGAACTGGTCTCCTCGAACAGCCGACTCTGTATCACACATTATAAATTCTTACATCGTACATATTACACTCCGGCTAGACTGCACCGATATGGCCTGCGAGACCATGCACGTTGTGATAGATGCAAAGCGGATAACGCGGACTTCCTCCATCTGGCATGGTCCTGTGGGGCAGTATATTTGTACTGGCAGCAGGTATTCGAGGCCTTGGCACATATGACCCTACTGGAACTACAGATGTCCCCGTTATTAGCGTTGTTGGGGTACACCGAGATGATCCCAACTGCCCAGCGTAAATTCGTTCAATTTAGCATTGTATTAGCCAGACGTAGGGTAGCCTGTCGATGGGGCAGGGGAAGGGCTCCTAAATTTAAGGAATGGTTGGGTGACCTCATCCTGTGGCAGGAGCAGCTGAATACATACGCTGAATTGCTTCCAGCAAACTCCAGACCGCGAGATATATGGGCCCCTCTCACCATGTACCTGATAGAACACCCACTCTCATTGCAGGCTGACACAAACTCAGTGCCTACATAAATGTGTTAATAACAATCAATTGCATAGCTGAAATGTACCCCATGGTTTTTCTATGTTCATTTCCCTTTCAGGACGTAGCAATGCTTCGCCTACTTGTATATGGACACGATTGAATGCAGGCCTTTTGTTGGCAATGATAGATCCCTTATAGAGCCAATTCAACGATTAATGCCCCAAATACAAATAATGCCTTTGTATAGGAATTATCCCTTTGTTTCTTAACATATGTGATGTAATGCCGTGTCTAAACGACTGATTGTGCTGGACTCAAAATTTGGAAATGTTTGTTATTGCTGAATAAAACAAATTAAAAAAATTTAAAAAAAATAAAAACATAGGACAGCTTAAATCGTGTTCTGCGACTCAAGGCGCGTATTCAATACTCGCCTGAGATCCCATTACGCTCTATCGCTCCTTTTAGGGACATGCTGGGCAGGATGGGTATGGAGGCCTAGGAGGCAGTGTGAGTAGGCACACTGGGTGCGCTGTTCCGTGATGAGGTACTCCTGTCCTATGATCGACTACAGGAAGAACATAAGCTACCGGTAGGTCATCTTCTAGCTTATGGCAGTTTGTTGGCTGTGTTGGAGAGATATTGGGGCAACACAGACACTGAGCCTGACCAACACCCTCTGATACATACGCTTTACAGAATAGGTAGTGGTCGTAGACTCACCACATTGTTTGTTCGCACTGTAGCATATACCAATCACGACCCACTGGCTGCGACCCGCAGATGCTGGGAGGGGGATGTGGAAAGGGAGCTAGCGCAGAAATGGGGAAAAAGTGCTCATATATCATAGGAAAGTGTTGCGGAACGCTCTGTTCCAGCACAATATCCTCCACGGTGTTTATCTTACCCCAGCTAGGCTTCACCAAATCTTTGGATCTTCCTCTAGTTGCCCTAAATGTCAGCAAATAGGAACAGACATGGTACATATGTTTTGGAGCGGGTCAGAGGCCGCTGCACTATGGGAAGCGGTGTCTGATGCACTGACAGAGGTGAATTGCCTCACAGATGTGTGCACACTAGAGGG
Source organism: Calotriton arnoldi (assembly GCA_963921515.1). Taxonomy (NCBI): domain Eukaryota; kingdom Metazoa; phylum Chordata; class Amphibia; order Caudata; family Salamandridae; genus Calotriton; species Calotriton arnoldi. The sequence continues at coordinate 125,682 of CAWUFW010016953.1, read as the reverse complement.
CTCATTGTTGGGACAGTTTAAGTGCCCGAAAGCTACAAAAGCCGCAAACAGATTCTTTGATTTGGCATTTCTAACTGCTCAAAGACTCATAGCCATGCACTGGAAGGTTCAGACATTACCAGGTAAAGCTCACTGGTGCAAGGCGACGTTTAAATGGGGGAGGCGGAAGCTGAAGTGCTCCGACGAGAGCAAGCTCGTGGACTGTGCAAATAACCCATAGTGGCGGATTGGGAGACACTGTTGGCGGACCTGCACACCTACAGTGAGGACCTGGTTAGCTAGCACTACCGCTCATGCTTATAATTTAATGTAATCCCTAGTGGGTCTGACATGCTGTGGCCTCCTAATCGTACTTCTTTTTTTCTGCTAGCTCGCATATGCTTAACTTCCCCTGTTCTTTCATACTGATACGGCCCCCTGCATGCATAACAACGCCTCCCTACTACATGCCCTGATGTTACTCTGAGATGCTACAGCTGCATACACTGACATTTCAGGTACAATACTAGACTCCAGTGAGGAAAAAACAGATCCAGGATGGCAAGGACCCACTTCAGTGATTGCATTAATGCTGAATGGGCAGGTACCTCCGCATGACCTCTTATGTTCCATTGTTTTTCCAGGTTTATAGAGAGAACCAGAAACTCCTGTTGATATCTATGCGATATAAAACCATTACTAGGATTGTGGTGGAAACACAGTTAATGCAAATGTATTTTGACACTGATGAGAAGTATCTAATTGCAATTTTGATAAATGCAAATAAAAATTGCTTTAAAAAAAACGAGAGGAGGGAAGCCTTTGCTGTGGTTTTGATTAAGCGGAGACTCACTTCAAGGTTCAAACCGACCACAGCCCTCTCAGATAGCTGATGCAGATGAGAAGGGAAAAACACCAAATTGTTCAAGTGGTCCATTTCCCTACAGGGGATGGACTTTACAGTGGGAAAGACCAGGAACTGACACAGCCAATGCAGATGGCCTTTCAAGGTTTTTCCACTTAGACGATCAGAATTACCAGGGGATAGGTTAGTTGCCATCACCTTTCATCTGAAGGAGCGGTGAGTGTCATTTAGAAAACTGCCCGTTTTTAATGGTCCCCCCCCCCCAATTAAAAAAAACAAAAAAAAACACACACTCACCTTATGCTCCAATGCTGATAGTAATGACTGGGAGTCCAGTGCCCTCTCCCTTAAACTGTTGTGTACAGTGACATCCCCAATTGACAATGACCTTAACCCCCACCCCCCTGTAAGTCCCTAGTGTATGGTACCAGTGGTACCCAGGGCATGGGTGGTAAAGGGGTCCCCAGGGTTTGCAGCACTGTTTGAGCCACCATGAGTGACCAACCCAAGTAAACTACTGACAGCAGGCCTGCCTTTGCAGACTGTAGGAACAGTGTATACTGCTGCAATTCTACTTTGCCCTCACCATGTGTGGCAAAGTCAATGCACTGCTTTTAATATAGATCAGTCACCCCTAAGGAAGGCCTCCTAAACCCCAGGAGGTACGGTACATTATATAAAAGGTGTGGACACGTAAGTGCAAGCTTATATGTCTCTATAGTCTTCTTTACCATTAATGGGCACTATAAGTGATAAGACTGTCTACAGCATAACATGGGCTAGCACCTGGGCAAACTAGAGGCTGGCAGCTCCATTATGGTACCGCCTAAATAAGTCATGTTTGGAATCAAACAAGGTGCCTTCTCACCCCTGACATGAATCTCACGCCAAGGGCGATGTGGCATGCACCCAGATAGCTACCTTCGAGATTGCCCACCTGGTTGCCCCAGCTTGTCGGTGCTCTTGCTGGCAGTATGCGCTTGCTACCACCAAGGCAAGAAGATTCTGACCTCCTGCCAGGCAGTATGATCACTCTGAGGAGTCAGGAACAAAGGCTAGGGCAGGAAAGAGGTCACACCTCCTCCCTCCCAAGAAGGCCAATGAAGTGGCACATCAAGGCGGTGAGCTTCAAAGGCTGCACTGACTGATCTGCATCAAGGTTGACTCCCAAAGAAGGAAACAGCCTTCCCGCTGCCCATGCACATTTGCACCCAGGTAGGTGGGAAATCAGGTATGCAGGAGGTGTACACCCCCAGAATGCTAGCCACACCTGTAGGGTGGGCTACCTGGTCTGAAAAGCCAAGGAAGACTTCTGCCATTTTTAAAAGTGGTAGAAATGGTGGGTTCTGGGTAGAAAAGCTGACCTACACCCCCGGATGCTGTCACCTCAGGGGTGCATTGGCCACTTGCACCCACTCCCCAACGCCATTAAATCTAGTATTTAAGGACTACCCCGACACCTGATCCTCAGTTTTGAACAACCTGCATTGAACAGGACAAAGAAGAGACCTGTGATTGCAATAACAGGACTTGCAAAAAGGAAAAGAGGCACTCTGTCCCTGTGGCAACACTCCTGGAACTGCCTGATCGAGACTCGTCCCAGGCTAACTCTCGGTTCCCGCAGACAGAGGGACCCCTGTGAGAGCCTGGAGCACCCTCAGATACCCCTGGACTAGTGGCAATAGTCCCCTGCAACCCGCAGGGGAAACAACACTCTGGATCATCGCTGGCCATCGAGCCCTCCAAGGGATTGCCCAAACCCAGATGGTCTAGTGCATTGTGGGAACTGTAGACCTGCCTTCCACGCAGTTACAAGCAGCTACTGTGTTCCCTGGCAACACCAGGCGAAGTACCTTTTTCCAAAGTTTACCACTGCCAAGGCTTGTTGGTAGCCAGTCCGGCAACCAACCCCTGAACTCGGCACTGCACCTAGAGGGAACTCCATCCGACAAACGTCAGCAACCACCCCATTGTTGTGTTTTTGCATCTTGTTCCCCACAGCACTGTGTAAGCGGTAAAAAGCAGCTCTACCGCGCCTCTCGTTCAGCACCAGGGACAGCCAGGCCAACTATACACCCAGGCTCCACGGGCCAGGTAAAATTGAACTGACTGTCATGGCTTGGTCCTGGGACCCGCACCACCTTTACCATCCTTGGGTTCCGCGCAACTCGACCTGCAAGTGACCGATTGGCACTACCACTTTTTCCAATTGACCGCAATGCAAAAGTTCTGCAGTATTGAATTGCTGTGATTTATGTTTTCTTCTAAAATCTATAACTCCTCTTATATGTATGAAATTCCATTCGTTTTGGTGGCTAAATACAAAAATACACTATTTTTATAAATTGGTGTCAGATTTCTCTTGAGTTGTGTCAATTACTTATTGTCCATGTTGGTACTCTGAAATGCTCAACACATTCTTCTAGTAAAGCCCGACTGCTCTTTGCCACAATACCAGGACTGAGCTAAGCATTTCTTATTGTGCATCCAAGGACCAACTTTGGGGTCTGTAAGAGTATTGCATGGTGAAGCCTAACCAGCATCACCACACAATACTCCTCCTTCCTACGTCAGAGGGACAGGGATAAAAGGTGCAACCTAGGCGTGGATAAAAGAAGCAACATGGACGGGGAGGGAGGGAACAAGAGGAACCTGGACGGGGGTGGGTGGGAGGGAATAGAAGGCACCTGAACGGGGGGGGCGGTAAAAGGGAATAGAAGCAGCCTGGAGAGGGGGCCCAGTGGGAGGGAATAAAAACAACCTGGACCGGGGGGGGGGGGGGAGGTGGGTCGGCGGGAGTAGAAGCAACCAGGACCGGAGGACGGGGGGGGTTCGGCCGGGAGGGAATAGAAGCAACCTGGACCGGGAAAGGGGGGGTTCGGGTGGGAGGGAATAGAAGCGAATGGGAAGGGGGGGTCCAGAATAGAAGCAACCTGGACTGGGAGTGGGTGTCGGGAATAGAAGCAACCTGGACCGGGGAGGGGGCCGGGAATAGAAGCAACCTGGACCGGGGAGGGAGGGGGCCGGGAATAGAAGCAACCTGGACCGGGGGGGGTCGGGAACAGAAGCAACCTGGACCGGGGAGGGGGGTGGGGGGGGCGGGAACAGAAGTAACCTGGACCGGGGAGGGGGGTGGGGTCGGGAACAGAAGTAACCTGGACCGGGGAGGGGGGTGGGGTCGGGAACAGAAGCAACCTAGACCGGGGAGGGGGGTGGGGGTCGGGAATAGAAGCAACCTGTACTGGGGAGGGGGCGGTCGCGGGAATAGAAGCAACCTGTACTGGGGAGGGGGCGGTCGGGAATACAAGCAACCTGTACTGGGGAGGGGCGGGAATAGAAGCAACCTGTACTGGGGAGGGATGGGAATAGAAGCAACCTGTACTGGGGAGGGGGTGGGAATAGAAGCAACCTGTACTGGGGAGGGGGCGGGAATAGAAGCAACCTGTACTGGGGAGGGGCGGGAATAGAAGCAACCTGTACTGGGGAGGGGGCGGGAATAGAAGCAACCTGTACTGGGGAGGGCGGGCGGGAATAGAAGCAACCTGTACTGGGGAGGGGCGGGGGTCGGGAATAGAAGCAACCTGTACTGGGGAGGGGGCGGGGGTCGGGAATAGAAGCAACCTGTACTGGGGAGGGGCGGGGGTCGGGAATAGAAGCAACCTGTACTGGGGAGGGGCGGGGGTCGGGAATAGAAGCAACCTGTACTGGGGAGGGGGCGGGGGTCGGGAATAGAAGCAACCTGTACTGGGGAGGGGCGGGGGGTCGGGAATAGAAGCAACCTGTACTGGGGAGGGGGCGGGGGTCGGGAATAGAAGCAACCTGTACTGGGGAGGGGGCGGGGGTCGGGAATAGAAGCAACCTGTACTGGGGAGGGGGCGGGGGTCGGGAATAGAAGCAACCTGTACTGGCGAGGGGGCGGGGTCGGGAATAGAAGCAACCTGTACTGGGGAGGTGGTGGGGGTCGGGAATAGAAGCAACCTGTACTGGGGAGGTGGTGGGGGTCGGGAATAGAAGCAACCTGGACCGGGAGGGTCGGGAATAGAAGCAACCTGGACATGGGAGGGGGGGGTAGGGAATTGAAGCAACCTAGACCGGGGAGAAGGGGGGGGGGGGGGGTCGGGAATAGAAGCAATCTAGACCGGGGAAGAGGAGGGTCGGGTGGGAGGGAATAGGAGGTACACTAACACAGGACCCATAGAACTATCCAAGGTAGGGACATAGAGGATACGGGGTCTTCAGGGTGAACTGGCCTCCAAACTTACTATGTACACACTGTAGAACCTACCCTGAAGTAATGGTCACTTACGTTATGTAACCGTATCCCTACAAGCACTATATAGAGTGCTAGGTATCTCAAACAAGCATTGGCATAGCCAATAGGTCTCGCCTTTGGGACCTTATGTGTTTAGCCAGAACTTTTGGCTATGTTGTAGAGCATTGTGTCCATCATGTTGAAAAGTTATAATAAAAAAAGTGTTAAGCATTTTTGTTACGAAAGAGGGTGAGGGGGGAGCGGGAGAAAATTCGCGCGAATACAGGAAAGAGAAAGAAGGGTAAAGACATTGAGCTGAAGGGAGAAAGAGTTCACAATAAAAGTGTGTGTGTGTTTTGACGAGATGATAGCCATAGTGAGAAAATGCAGAAAAGCTGTGACTATGGGTCACAGAAAGACCACAGGGCAAAGGACCAGTCGAAGAAATGCGAGTCAGAGAAGGGGGGAGGGGGGTAGGAGGACTACTGAAAAGAGGACAATGGGAGAGAAGAGGGACACAGTCAAAGAGGGGCGCACACACAGAGGGGGGACGGGGGAGACAGGGCGAGAGAGACAATGGGTGGTGGACAAGTGGGGTCACAGAGTGCTTGAGAGCGTCTAGGACAGAAAGAGAGGGGGAGAGAGACTGGAGGAACACTGGAGTCTCATGGATAAAGAGACGCATAACCTGAGGGTACAAAGAGAGGCAGCGAGCCGGAGGTATTTGGAGACAAGAGGAGGGTCTGTGGTGAAACGGATAATATATCAGAGTCTTTGATAATCAACCAAACAATACGTTTCACTTCAGAAAACATGGTTGCAGAAGAACAAAAATACAAACCACTCAGCACAAAAAGAGACTAAGTCTTTCTCTACCTCGTGAAATATTAAAGCACGTTTAATATCGCATTTTCCATTTAATACGTTGTACTTTTACTTTAATTACAGTCTCGAAATACCAACGAGGATGGGGTCTAGTGGCTGATCGTGGGTTCTAATCCTGGCGTCAGCTCTTCACCTGGAAATTGTGTGATTCTGGGCAACTCGCCAAATGTCCATTTGCTTTAAATTATAAATATGAAAAACAAAATTATGGGGAAAATAAACTGTACATTTTGCTTCCTAGAACTATCACTGCTGTAATTCTACACACTCATTCGATTCACTTCCTAGTTTCTGTAAACCAGTCTTATCCAAAAAAACTAAAGACAGCACTGCGTGCAGCACCTCCGGTATCAGTTCGTTGTACGACAATAAAAATATCCGTGCAGCGCTCCGTAGCTGTCTTGAGCGAGGCGGCGCTGCATCAGTAGCCTAAAACACATCTCCAAACTCCAGGCCCTGCAACATAGTCTTAGTTACTGAAGCCCACTTCCGCTCTGTCTGCCCCTTTTAAAGCTTGCAATGCCCGCCGTGCATGGAGTCATGGGGCTATTTTAAGTGAGCATGTGAACAGTTGATCAAATGAAGGCGATCGAAATAGGAGCCTCGAACGCAGGCTTATAAAAGCGGACGCCTGCTGTGAAGGACAAGTGACCTGAGACTGGAATGCAGCCTGCCCTCCATCTGGCACACTGCGCGCTGCAGCTGATAATTAAAAACAGATGGCACACGGCCGCGCTGCTGCTCGCTCCCGAGCACCCTAGGCCAGGGGACAGAGAAGGCGGGACATGCACCCGCCTTGGGCCAATTGCGTGCTGTCTTTCTTAGAAAGACGCATGCAAAGGCCAATAGCGGGAGATTAAAAAAAAAAGCACACACACGAGCGTGTGTTTCGAGTTTAAAGCCCTTACTAAAAGCCTCGCAGAGCGGCGCATGCGCGCTGGCTCAGGCGAGACCTAAAAATGTTAAGGGCTGTCCTCACACACCACCAGGTGTCATGCTTCATCATAGGCAGTCCTCACTCTCTAAAAACCCTGTTTGATAGAGAGCAGACCTACACCTGAAGAAAGGGAGGCACTTCTAATCATTTAAGTGGGGGCCTGTGCGAAAAGTGACTTAAAAACCAAAGCATTACCCCAAATCACATTTAATCATAGGCTATTACTTGGTATTAAAAGCTGGAATGTGGGGATTAGAGGAACTATTACCCTATCACCACTATTGTCGTCAACATGTTTCTGCCATGGACTCTAATGAGTCTGCGGCATTCTTCAGGACGAAAATCGGGCTTCTATCTTGCCAATTTGGTCTACGATATTGCCTCTATGTTAGGGCGACCTATGTCAACCTCTAACCTAACGCTGGTGTTCTCAGATACCCCAATGTAGGGTACTTAATGCCCCATGGGAGGAGGGTTCAGGGACCCCTGTAGTCACACTTGACTCAAGGTGCATCCCTCGCTGTACACCTACGAACGTCCACTCCTCTCTGACGATGGAGGAGTGGACGTTCGTAGGTGTACGGCGAGGGGCGTTAAGGACCCCACATTGGGGTGGCTGAGAACACAAGCGTTAGGGTAGAGGGAAAAGCAGCAAGCTGGACGGGGGGGGGAAGAGGGAGAAGCAGTAAGCAACCAACCTGGACGGGGGGACGGGGGGTCGGTGGAAGGGAATAATAGCAAGCTGGACGGGGGGGAGAGGGAGGGAAAAGCAGCAAGCTAGACGGGGGAGGGAAAAGCAGCAAGCTAGACGGGGGAGGGAAAAAGCAGCAAGCTAGACGGGGGAGAGAAAAAGCAGCAAGCTAGACGGGGAGAGGGAGGAAAAGCAGCAAGCTGGACGGGGGAGAGGGAGGAAAAGCAGCAAGCTGGACGGGGGAGAGGGAGGAAAAAGCAGCAAGCTGGACGGGGAGAGGGAGGAAAAAGCAGCAAGCTGGACGGGGGAGAGGGAGGAAAAGCAGCAAGCTGGACGGGGAGAGGGAGGAAAAAGCAGCAAGCTGGACGGGGGAGAGGGAGGAAAAGCAGCAAGCTGGACGGGGGAGAGGGAGGAAAAAGCAGCAAGCTGGACGGGGGAGAGGGAGGAAAAAGCAGCAAGCTGGACGGGGGAGAGGGAGGAAAAAGCAGCAAGCTGGACGGGGGAGAGGGAGGAAAAAGCAGCAAGCTGGACGGGGGGAGAGGGAGGAAAAAGCAGCAAGCTGGACGGGGGGAGAGGGAGGAAAAGCAGCAAGCTGGACGGGGGGAGAGGGAGGGAAAAGCAGCAAGCTGGACGGGGGAGAGGGAGGGAAAAGCAGCAAGCTGGACGGGGGAGAGGGAGGAAAAGCAGCAAGCTGGACGGGGAGAGGGGAGGAAAAAGCAGCAAGCTGGACGGGGGAGAGGGAGGAAAAAGCAGCAAGCTGGACGGGGAGAGGGAGGAAAAAGCAGCAAGCTGGACGGGGGAGAGGGAGGAAAAAGCAGCAAGCTGGACAGGGGTGAGAAGAGAGGAAAAAGCAGCAAGCTGGACGGGGGGAGAGAAGAGGGAGGAAAAAGCAGCAAGCTGGACGGGGGAGAGAAGAGGGAGGAAAAAGCAGCAAGCTGGACGGGGGAGAGAAGAGGGAGGAAAAAGCAGCAAGCTGGCGGGGGGCCAGTGAGGGAAAAGCAGCAAGCTGGACGGGGGAGAGGGAGGAAAAAGCAGCAAGCTGGACGGGGGAGAGGGAGGAAAAAGCAGCAAGCTGGACGGGGGAGAGGGAGGAAAAAGCAGCAAGCTGGACGGGGGAGAGGGAGGAAAAGCAGCAAGCTGGACGGGGGAGAGGGAGGAAAAGCAGCAAGCTGGACGGGGAGAGGGAGGGCAAGCAGCAAGCTGGACGGGGGAGAGGGAGGAAAAGCAGCAAGCTGGACGGGGAGAGGGAGGAAAAGCAGCAAGCTGGACGGGGGAGAGGGAGGAAAAAGCAGCAAGCTGGACGGGGGAGAGAAGAGGGAGGGAAAAGCAGCAAGCTGGACGGGGGGAGAGAAGAGGGAGGGAAAAAGCAGCAAGCTGGACGGGGGGAGAGAAGAGGGAGGAAAAAGCAGCAAGCTGGACGGGGGAGAGAAGAGGGAGGAAAAAGCAGCAAGCTGGACGGGGGAGAGAAGAGGGAGGAAAAAGCAGCAAGCTGGACGGGGGGAGAGAAGAGGGAGGAAAAAGCAGCAAGCTGGCGGGGGGCCAGTGAGGGAAAAGCAGCAAGCTGGGCAGGGGGGACAGGGAGGAAAAAGCAGCAAGCTGGGCGGGGGGGGACAGGACAGGGAGGAAAAGCAGCAAGCTGGGGCGGGGGGGGACAGGGAGGAAAAAGCAGCAAGCTGGGCGGGGGGGACAGGGAGGAAAAAGCAGCAAGCTGGGCGGAGGGGGGGACAGGGAGGGAAAAGCAGCAAGCTGGGCGGAGGGGGGGACAGGGAGGGAAAAGCAGCAAGCTGGGCGGGGGGGCAGGGAGGGAAAAGCAGCAAGCTGGAGAGGGAGGCAAAAGCAGCAAGCTGGACGGGGGAGAAGAGGGTGGGAAAAGCAGCAACCAACCAACCTGGACGGGGGAGCGGGTGGGGCAGAAAAGAAGCAACCTGGACGGGGAAGGAAAATAAGCAATATGTACAGTGGGGGAGGGGGAGAAGCGACATGGATCGGGGGCGCAGAAGAAGCAACACGGGCAGGTGGGAGATAAAAGAAGCACATGCGTTAGTATTTGAGAAGCAGATATGGGAGACAACCTGAAATCACAAGCTCTCATATGGAGTGCTTGAACACAAAAACAAACTAACTCCAAAAATGGGAGCAGTGGAAGGACACAAGTATTTGGTCCATGCTCCAGGGGAGGGCCAAATACAAGAAGAGGACATGACGCATGCATGTCGTGACAGACGGGATCAAAACAAATGAGCGCGACGCTGAAGCTAAACAATGCTAAGATATGGGTGAGCTGTAAGTCCACTGTATGTAAACAAAATGTCTCACAGAAATGAGATGTCTAGGCGAGGCTTAGTTAATCACTGGGTTATTAAATTTTGAGGGTCCTGCATTTGAGCAACTTCTTAGAAAAGGGGAAATCAATGCTGGATGCAAAGTAGATTTACAACTAGGAGAGCATCTTGTAGAAGTCTTAATCGGACCTCATTTAGAATCTGCCTGAAAGGAAAGCATAGAGTGGAGAAAGAAATATAAGTAATATGTTGGGGTGGAGTCAGGCCACAAGAAGAGATGGCTGCATCAGAGTAAAACTCTGCGTACTCTGACAGGCCCAAGGCATTCTATAGGGCTAAAACAGAATTTATGAACCATGCAGCTTGATGGATGGCTGCTGTTATACCAGCGATTTAGACAGCAGAAAGGGCTGCAAAGACCTGCGCATGGCATTAGAAAAAGACTCATACGAGCTTCATCTATCAAGGAGGCCTACAATGCACCACTACGAAAGACCACTGAAGTGCGGCATACACGCAAAGTGCTGAAATGCTGCTGGGCGGATCATGTGACAAGCAAGAGTTACTTCAATTGGACACCAATTGATATACTGACAATTTCATACAGGGAATCGATTTTGACATAAGACAGGAGTACCCTGTGCAAAAAGCAGAATGTTTGCCTTTCAATTGCCTACTGCTATATTTCAGTTATTAAGCTCTTACTCATGAGGTGGAACCTGTGCTCACAGTGTTAACAATGCTGCATAATTTGGTCCCCACATGTTGCATAATTCCAGTGGTTCGGTTCGAGGGCAATAGGGAAATGCAAGATTAACTAAACATGACCAGTTGAAAGCAGCAACCCCATTCCCCGACAGCTCTTCCGGTCAGAGGGACACTTGAGCACACAATGTTCTTGACCCAGACAACATATCACAACTGACTCCATGTTCCTTTGCCGCACTGGGAAAGGGGGCTCAAATGGCCATGCATGCCAATAATATATTTTATTTCCGCAGTGTCAGAGCAAAACCTGGAGACCAGCAGAAAGTCCTCTCCCAACCCGCCCCCTGATCTCACTTATGTCAAAGTGAGGCAATAAAGTCTTTTACTTTGTGAAAGAGGGCTCACTATCTGTGTATCTGTAACCAGCACTCAAACAGGACAGAGGCAGGGCATAGGCCTCTACTGTTGCATCACACTCAACAGAATTTACACTGGATAATGACATCATCAAAACCACTCTTATTCACCGAGGTAGTCCACTGCCAAAAATCCTCACATACCCTTCAGCAAGATCCTTCCGGAACTTCACTTGACATGTTCATGCAAGAAATCACTGCCAGAGGGGCAAGACATGGGATTGTAGACGTAAATGTAGAAAGGTTCATCTTATAAATAAAACACACCAGTAATTATATCACCTACATCAATTCCAAGCTGAACTTGGTGTAAGCAACTTAAAGACCAGCCACGGACACAGCTCCTGACCGGAGCAAGAAACTTCGGCATCTGCATAACAACTTAACTAATTTGTAAGATCACACCAGGAGGGACAATGTGTGCTTCTAAAGCGTACTAGAAACAAATATGACAAACATGAAGACCTTCTTCGGAGTGGTCTTAACTAATCTGTTGGGTAAGCAATTTAACCCAGGCTCTAATTCCAGAGGATACGGAAAATCTGCTCTAGAGGCTCATTGTCCAACACCCCAAGGACTACAACAGCACACTACCTGAGGTATGAGCAGACACATCAAGTCATACAAGCAGTCCAGAGTAAAAATCTTACTCTGATGAGGGAAATACTATCACTGTGTCCGCAGATTCCTCTTTCAATACTAACATGGCTCCACTCGCCCCCATCGTCAGAACCTACGGACTCAACATCGTGTCATACGCAGACGACACCCAGCTCATCCTCTCCCTATCCAACGAGCCCAACACCGCCAGACGCAACTTTCGAGAAGGCATGGAAGCCGTCGCCAAATGGATGAAAAACAGCTGCCTACAACTAAACACCAACAAAACAGAAGTACTCATCATGGGCCCAAACCCCGATGCCTGGAGCGACACCTGGTGGCCCCCCGCCCTCGGAAACCCGCCAACCCCCACGGACCACGCACGCAACCTGGGAATCATCCTGGACTCCGAGCTCAAAATGGACCGCCAGATCAACTGTCTCGTCTTCCTGCTTCCACACCCTCCGCCTCCTTCGTAAGACCTTCAAATGGATCCCCTCGAACACCGAAAGACCGTCACTCACGCCCTGGTCACCAGCAGACTCGACTACGGCAACGCACTCTACGCCGGAATAAACAAAAACCTCACCCGCAAGCTACAGAACATCCAGAACGCCGCCGCAAGACTGGTCCTCAACCTGCCAAAACACTGCCACATCTCCCAGCACCTGCGCACACTCCACTGGCTCACTGTCGAGGCGAAAATCACCTTCAAGATGCTCACCCACGCACACAAGGCCCTCCACGGCACCGGACCAGCATACCTGAACAGCCGACTCAAATTCCACGCACCCCAAAGGACCCTACGATCAGCCCAGCTCTCCTACGCCGTGGTCCCCCGCACCAGAAAGACCAGATCGGGAGGCCGCTCCTTCCTTCCTCGCGGCCAAAGCATGGAACGCCCTTCCGCTCCACCTCAGACAGACAACATCGCTCCCCATCTTCGCAAGAAACCTCAAAACCTGGCTCTTCGACAGACCCTCTCCTTGATGGATGGAACCTGCACCTCCCCCCCCCCCCCTAGCGCCTTGAGACCCTTACGGGTGAGTACTCGCGCTTTAACAAACCCCTGATTGATTGATATGAAACGCAAAGCCTTCCTGCCTGATACCTAAACTTAAAAAATTGGACATCACTTATGGACTCTTGGATTTGGCAACTACGGGGGATCACTAGAAACGACTGATCTTCTGAATACACAGATATCAGCAACCTGGAGAAGTTATTGACTGTATGGAATCCACAGATGAGGAAACAAGCACGTCATCAGGGAGAGCGAAACAGCCGGACCTCACTAACGGGAAAACAGACAGTTGATATTCACCTGGTAACAGACAAGGACCACCTGAGAAGAAGGCCCCAAGAGCATATCATGCATTGTTTCTTAGTAGACAAAGGCTCTGTATCCTTCCCTCAAATACACTGGGCAGCAGGAAAGGCCGCAATACGCTGCCTCGTGATGCAAGGCAGCTCCATTAGGATTACGAAAGTCAAAGATAAGCAAAATATGTTTTTATCAGCAGCCACTTTGGCTCTCCCACACACGTTAATCACTACAGGCTGAGTGGTAACGTGGGGCAGAATATCTCAAAATCAGTTATTTATTAAATATGATGAATATATAGCAGGCTTCTTCAACGAGCAGCACATAAACTACTGGTAGCTACACAATAATAATAGCCCGTGATCATTTTCAATAAACTTAAGTGATTCTTACTAGAGAAAAAGTTACTGGAAAATAATGAAGAATCTCAAATACGCCATTGATACAGTCCAGATTTTACTCTGGTGTTCAACAGCATCATCAAAAGCATGGCTAGAAAGTACCTGGACTCAGTTAGTGCTGTGATATCACACTATTGGCAGCCTGTTCACTATCAAAATTACTACAACACAATGCATAGAAATTTACAAACTAGCATTATATCTCCATTGTGTCTTTCCTTTTATCTGCCGTCCACAAATAGTTTTACTCCAGGTTCTGACAAAAGAAGTATTGAAACGATTCAGATAAACACCAAGGTGCAGACAGTCCCACAACTTCTAGCAACGGACCATGGAACCTCCTACCCCCCCCCCGCCCCCCCAGCCCCCCCAGCCAACGTTCCCAGTCCCCCAACGTTACTCACCAAGATAGAAATGGACCAAAACACGATCAAACCACAGCTAAAGCAATGAACTACCCAGTGAAGAAAACAAGACAGTCAGTCCAAGTACCACAGTACGACTACTGCACCACTAGAACAACAGCCCACAGGGAAAGGGAGGTATGTGGTGGCTTCCATTGATGTCAGACCATCAGACCAGACCTCTGGAAGACCTTTGGTATTGGGCCGAGAGTTATAACGTGCAGTATTAAGTGCAATGACGCCTTCTCCGAAACAGTTTACAGAGAACATCAAATCCACTAGAATTGGGTTTAAGATTTCAAGATCTGCGAACGCCCAGAGGCCACACCGCGGGAAAAACAATAGTTCACTCTTTCCCACGTCACATTCGTATGCCAAATGAAATGCCAAGAGCGCAAGTAATTACCGAACACTACTCTTTTGCAACACAGAGTTATATTACACACCATGATCTCGCAGCCACGGAAAACGTGTCTCACAATCATCCACGGCCTTGCAGACCGCCGAACTGCACCGACCAAATCAAAGGCCACCATGCAGGCCAGATACACAGGTAATATTAAATTGCGATTCGAGCGCTATTACATTCCCGCAGTGGTAAGCTACACATTCAAGCACCCACGAAACAAGCTTTGGAGCGTGCCTTTTGCACCTGCTTGGCGAGTGCATACAGGACATCTTACACCAGTCTCACCCGTAAGCATTGCTCTGTTTTTTGCTGTTGCTGTAATCGTCCCCCAGGTCCAGGCGGTGGCGCTTGGACATGTCGCTTTGTTTCGTGGCGATGCCGCGGCACTCCTGGCAGCACTGGGCTTCCTATGCTGTCGGCGTTGGGGGTGGTATTGCAGTACCGGTCTTAAGGTGAGGGCGGACGCTGCTAAGATGGCGGATTATACCGCGCTCCAGAAGCCACTCGCGCACCCGGCAAACCCCGCGTGTCACAGCTCTCCTAGCGGCCCAACAGCAGGAACAGGCCGCGCGCAAAGGATGTAGGGAAGTACAGTCGACTAATTCGGCCTCTGTCCAACACCGCGAGTCCCAGAAACCACCCAGCACCAGTGGTTAGAATTGTGTCTGACTGGCTATAATTCAGGAAGTAGGGGCTTGTAATTAAACGACTGCCCAAGGTGGACATATAACAGGTAAATCCCTCGCTGTAGAACAGGACTCAGGAGCCGCAAGCACAAATCCCAGCTGGTCTGAAAGACGTCACCGATGAAAGCCGCATGCGCGGCGGCCATTTCGAATCGGGAGTACTTCTGTTGGCTATTGTGGTCAGATTGGCTTTGTGCAATGACTATCTGTGAAGTCGCCGTGCTGCTCAGAAATCAAGACGTTTAAAAACACCGTCATAGTATAAAACGTATCTGAAGTTAAAACATAATATTGCCACTACCCACGAAGAAAGGTAGTCACGGAGAATGCTTTAAGTGTGTACACCCGAAACAGCCAACCGGTTCGCCGGGACCTGTGCGCCTGGTATAAACACACGTTGGGCACAGATTGAATTTTTTTTTTTTTACGTTACATAAAATATTGTAGTCCTCCTTTTGTTTTCCTTTTGGAAAATGTTGGAGTTGCCGTGCATGTGCGGCAGTACGTCACAGGTTTAACTTCCGTGACTGTGCTGGACAAAGGAAACAAGCACTGGTAAAGCCAATTGTAGGCTTTCCAACTTTAAAATGAAATTCTATGGTTGTCTTGATTACGAGTTTGTTGGTAAATACCACCAAAGTTGCATATAAGATAAGGGCCTGATTATAATGTCATACATGCCAACATTTTAGAAGAGAAAAGTGGGAGATTTCTAAAAATAAATCGGGAGAATGGGGCCTGAATCGGGTTACTGTCACGTATGGGCTTTGCAAGTGTGCTGCTGCAGGATCAGATATTTGAAACGCAAATGCACGTTTTTTTTCTTACCTTTCAGAAGCACAGAGAAAGAGCAACGGCATGCAGAGAGAGCGTGATCGATGCAAATGTTGTGCACTGGCCTGCAGGAGCAGGTTGCTGGCAGTGCATACACCACGTTACACAATACCAGGTCCTGTCAGCTGAAACCCCCAAGGAATCGGGTTTTTGCTTGCAGGAATCGGGAGGCGGGAGATTAGCCTTGAAATCAGTAGTCTCCCGCCTGAATCGGGAGGGTTGGCATGTATGTAATGTGGTTGGTGTACATAACTGCCAAGTTTACAGTTTGCTTATGTGGAACATTTCCATGTGTAAAGTGTATTTATGCGTGACAATTCGATAACTTTTGTTTGACGTAGTGCAAATCTGAGCTTCTGTATCGTCTATACAATAACACGTATTGAGAGTGACACGTTAATAATTTGTTTTGAAAAAGATAACATACAAAAATGCTTAAGATTTTTTTTTTTTTTTAGTAGTGCCCAATATTGAGATGTAGTACCTGAAAGAAACTATAACTGCTATAATGGAGAGAATCGAAATGCATTTATGAAATGTGTGATTTATAATGAAATTAAATGGTAGTGATTCAGCTAATTTTCATGTAGGCTTCAAATGCTTCCCTTACTCTGCGTTAATGTAGAAAATCACGTGAATCAAGATGGCCGCCACGGAGTGAGCTCCGCGATTTTGGCCCGTTTTTCGACGATTGACTGCTATAATAAGGCTATATTTTACCTGGAAATGGCGCATGGTAACTTCTGCTTGCAGCAACTTCCGTTGTGAGATGTTGTTTCCCGCTTTTTGGCGAGATTGAGCGAGGTTTGTGGAGAACCACCTTTCAGTAGTGCTTCCATTCAGGTACTGCCATTTTCTCTGTCAGGAGGGAGGAGCCATAGGCAGGATAGGGCGCGGCTGTGGCCTGGTTACTCCCAAAGCTGGTTTTAGCTGCTGCACAGTACTAAATTATTCTGTTCCAGATCTAAATGATTGAAAATTATAATCTGAATAGATTATTGCCTTAAATATTTAACTCTTTATTATGGAAGGTAAAAATACTTCTTTGGTATTCAGCAAACATAAAAAATACTTCTTCACCGCCACCAGTCAAGTCTAAAATTGTAGACTCTAGTGAACCTTCCTTAGCTGATTTGTGTGATGAAATGCAGGTTATTCGTTCTAATACAGACACTATTGCGTCAAAAATAAAAAGTTTGCGCAAAGACATGGCAAGTGTTTCAATGAAAGTTTCTGACAATGCAATTAAAATTCAAGACAACAAAACAAAATTAGATGCTCTTATTCCTGTTGCAGCGAAAATAGAACCAATGAACAAATTATTGCGCGATTTGGAAAATCGTAATCGGCAGTACAATTTAAGAATTTTTAATTTGCCAGAAGATGTGGAAGGTAATGACTGCAGGATGTACTTAGAAAACCTATTTCCTGGCCTTTTACGTCTAAAATTTCCTGAAAAATTTGAGATTGACAAGGCTCATAGAATTCCTTCTCACAGAAGCCCAAGTCAATCTAAACCTCGTCAAATGATATTCAAGGTGTTGCTTCATCACCATCTTGTGTTAATACGGAAAGCATCAAGAGAAATTCCATCTTTAATGGTCAACAGTAATAACATTTTTATTCATCAAGACTTTGCCAAGGAGACTGTAAAGATTTGCAAAGAATTTGCTGATCTTCGTCCAAGACTGAGAAGTTGTGGCTTCAAACATGGCCTGTTCCACCCGTCTACTATGCGAATATGGAAAGATGGCTTCTCGAAGTCCTTCCAACGTCCGGAGGACCTTCGTCTATACTTAGAACAGCACTTGCTGCTCTCCATGGAAATTAATGAAAATGTCACTTGAGATATAAGCTTGTTACTCTCTTATAGTTAGCCTAAATTGATGTAATTCTTTAATGGGCACGTTTGGATCGGTTATTCTTGTTATGCGTGTGTGCAATTCAAGAACTCTATTTCTTTCTATATGCTGTCCCTGTTATATGTTGGTCCATTTTTTTCTTTTCTTTATCTTTCCTTTTTCCAACAGAGTTACGTATATTTTGTGACTTCTTTTAATTCTTTACTTTTCTCTCTTCTCAATTTATTTCAATGATGTCTAATATTCATGGTATTAAACTGGTTTCTTTTAATGTTAAAGGCTTACAGCATCCTGTTAAACACACTAAAGTTTTGGATTATTTGGCTAGGCATAAGGCTGATATTTGTTTATTACAGGAGACTCATATTGACGACGCTATTCTAGCGTATATGAACAAAAAATGGGTGGGTAATATTATCTCTTCACCTGCTCTTAATAAGAAAAATGGAGTTGCTATTTTATTTGCAAAAAAACTAAATCTTCAAATATTACATAAGTGTTCAGATTCTAATGGTCGTTTTCTCATAACTAAAAGTAAAGTTGATGACATGGTCCTACACTTGATTAATATATATGGTCCCACGAAGGATGACCCTGAGTTTTGGTCGCTTTTTACGTCAGAAGTTTTAAAATTGGGTAATGTTCCACTTATTATTGGAGGTGATTTTAATCTTATAAGTGATCCTTTATTGGATAGTTGTTCTCAAACCAAATATCGCCCTCCAAAAGCATATTTTGCTCTTAAATCCTTTTTTAGATCAACTAAATTAGTGGATTTCTGGCGTTTACATCACCCAACAGATAAACAATTTACTTTTTTTTCTAATCCTCACAATTCATATTCTTGATTAGATTTTTTACTAATATCCCGTCATTTAATTGCCTCTATTTCTGAACCTACTATCCAAAATATAGATATTTTGGATCATGCGCTTGTCTCATGCATTTTACATCCTACAGCCTCTCAACAGTCTCGAGGAAGATGGCGCATGAACACAAATAATGTTCTTAATAACGACAACAAACCCAAAATCTTATCAATTCATAAATATTTTACTTTTAATCCCGAGGGTTCTACATCAATTGTAAACAGATGGGATGCCTTTAAAGCTTATATCGGTGGGGTCACAATTTCAATTATGGCTCATAATAATAAGACATTTAATGCACAAATTCAAGAATTAGACAAACAAATTGCCTAAGACGAAACTCTTTTCATTACATCTAATCACATTAAATACAAACTACACCTACAAAAACTTTGTTATGAATTGAACTCTATATTAAGCACTAGAGCAGGCATACAAATCTCTAATTCTAAAACAAAATTTTGTTTTAATGCTAACAGATCTGGAAGATTTTTAGCCAACTATCTTCGTATTAAGAAAGATAAAACTCAAATTAGTGCTATTCGCAAATCTGATGGGCAAACATCTATATCTCTGTGAGAAGTTGGCCTGGCATATGCTGTCCACTAATTATAGTGGGCACCTTGCACCAGTCCAAATCGACTCTTATGGTAGATAGGTTAAAGACAACCTTATTGAAAGCTATCCTAGTGGTAGCTATGGAGAGCAGCCTTCAGGCTAAGTCTTGAAGGAATGTAAAGCAGCTTGTTTTACCAGTCTATAATCTCTTGAGTGACCAAATGAAAGAGCACCACACCAGGTATATATTCAAAATATATGTATTTATTACTAAACACACCCCTCTAGTCTCTTTATGAGGCTAGAGTTCGAAGTACATAGGTTATAAGATCTTAAATCACAGTAATAGCACAAATACACGTTTGGGCCCTAGGGGCGTACCAAACCATATACCAATAAAGTGGTATGCGAACCACGACTGAACTAGACACTAGGCCTAGAGCCTCTAGAAGTGCTTGGACCACAAGGAACCACCCAAGGTAGTGACACAGGGGACCCACGGGAGACGCGTGCAGTGTAAATACACAACCGCGATACGCCGTTAACTTCTATGGAGAAAGTCGGGATCGGGAAAATAGAGGAAAGGGACACTTAAAAGAGGACTAGGACAAAACCCTTTGAGATCTAGGACTTTGAAGAGTCTCTACCCACGGGAGCACCGGAGTACTCGTGTTACCTCACCCAGGGAAGCCGGGTGCATAGGTGCCTTTCGGGGTCGGGTTTCGTCGTCGATTCGAATGGCGATCTGCTGCAAAGTGCTGCTGGCGGCCAAGAGAAAAGTGTCCGGGTGGATCCAAGAGTGGATCGGAGTTCTGGTGAACCTGAAAGCAGAGGGGACAGAGTCTGGGTCACTAGCCAGTGACCAGGAAGGCGATGGACAGATGCCCACCGATGTCGAGTGCTTCAGGTGCGTTGACGGTCGTCTTGACTCTTCAGCCACGAGGTCCGGGAGGCGTTGTCGGCGACCAGGAGCAGGATTCGGGCTGGTGCTCGATGTCTGTCGAGTGCTGAGGTGTCGGCGACCGGATTGGACCCAACAAGCCTTGGCAACGGCAAGTCTCGAGTAAGATGTAGATCGTCGATGGTGCAGACCAGCAAGGTCTGTGGAACTCACCCAGCGAGGGTAAGTGAGGGCAGGCCTGGAGCAACCAGGATGCCAAGTAAAGGAAAGATTGGCCTTCGTTAAGGGCTACTAGCCAACGGGCTAGCGACCGCGAAGGAGCCTCGTGACGCCGCACGTGGAGCTGGCTTACAGGACACTCGTGGAGTGGGGGCCAGTGATCTTCGGTGCAGGTGGTGCTGGAGGCTAGGGCTACTCGGAGCCCAAAGCACGACTTCTTGGGAGACCCAGAAGATGGTGCACTTGCAAATGTGCTCGGTGTCCAGGGGTCACGGTCTCAAGTCACCCACGATAGCCACGGGCCTCAGCTTTGCTGGGGACTCAGGGTAGCCTCGGGGAAGTCTGAGAATCCACCTCTGGTGATGCGATGACTTCGGCGTCCGACGGGAGCTTCAGTAATGCGAACCGGACAGATGCTTCTTTGGTGCCTGCCAAGCAGGGGAGTCACTCCTTGACCCCAAGGGAGATTCTTCAGTCCTCTAATCGTGACGTAGAGCGTCGAAGGTCCAGGATTCAGTTTCAGAGTTTCGTCCAGGTATAATCTAATCTTGCTGTGGCAAGGGTTCCCCATTTTAACCAGTAAAACAGGGAGGGACTAACTCTATGACCCCACCTATGGGAGGGTCAAGGGAGGGGTGGCTACACCCACTTCCCTTTGTCCAGTTTCGCGCCAGAGCAGGGGCAGGTAGCCCCTGAGCTGGTTTGAACTGGCATATGCACAGAGGAGCCTTTTGCTCCCCCAGTGCAGGACTTCAAAGCACTCTAAGAGTGCACCCACCCAGCCCCAATACACATTATCCTGTCTGGGGAGGTGGTCACACCTCCCTGCAACAGGAAACCTATTGTCCAGGCCTCCCCTGCCGGAGTTTCGTCCAGCAGCAGGAGGCCAGACTTGTGTCTGTGGCAGCAGCATCCATTTTGTGATGCCAGGGCTTCAGAAAGAAGTTACCGGGTAAGCCAGAGTTAACATGTCTTTCCCTCTAGAAGGGTGGAATGCTACCCCCGCCGCCAGGATTGGCGGGGGGTAGTATTCCAAGATGTTTGACACCAAACACGACATGTTTAGGTGCAGCCATTCCAAAGTTAGCATTTTACCGCGAGGATATAATGCGCTTAAGAGTATATGGTCAGGCTGCACTACAAACAGCATCAGAGATGGTCTCCGAACGCTGCAGAGGGGCCCTGCTCATGCAGGGGCACCCTCTCACATAGGAACCATGCACTCTGCCTTTAGGATTGATAAGGCCTGCCTTAGGAGTGACTTATAGGTTTATATGTGTGTATGTATTTAGTGATATAGGTAACCTATATCACAGTAAGGGGTGCATGCACCACCTTACCCAGGCTGCAGTAGCAGACCTGTGGTGTCAGTTTGGATGGCCTTCCAGGGGTGGCATAATACATGCTGCAGCCCCTGGCAGGCCTCTGAGGTACCTATGCCCTTGGTACATAGTATACCATATACTAGGGACTTATAAGGGCACTCCAGATTCCAATCAGAGATGTGCCTAAGGCACATGGAAACCTTTTACAGAGAAAGCAGATAGACTGGGGCCCTGAATAGCAGGATCCCAGTCCAACTAAGTCATAAACCAGCAAAACACCATAAAAAAAGTGGGGGCAACCATATAGTCAGATTCCACCTTCCTACATAACCCCCCCAAACGAAAGGAGATAAGGCTAACCTTGGCCAGTTGAGCCTATATTGACTAAGTGGCCATATAAGGAAGCACCTGCACTAGCATGGTTGCCCCCTATGTTATGGTCCACTAAGCAATCCCTCACCCTAAGGGTATGAGAGGGTCTCCACCATGGGGAATCACTACCTCTGGTGTGCTTAGGTAAAGTACAAGGCTGGTGAGGTGTCTGAGTAGGGAAGTGAGGCCCTAGGAATGTTGGCCTCAGCTTCCTCAGATCACTGGTCACCATGTATGCCTGTCTTTCCATGACTGAGTTGCACTTTGCTCTAAGGGTCAACCTTTGGCTGCCTACAGCTGGGGGTTGGGTCCCTTTGGATGGAACACTGGAGGGACATGGCAGGTTTGGAACCTTCTGGTCCCAGGTTTGCCCTTGCCTACCAGAGTCCTTCTGGGGGAGGTCCCTACATAAAGGTATGGGGGATCCCTCAGTGTGTAGAGGAATTTTCACCTGGCTAGGGCTACTAGACTGGGTGCCCCTAATCTGCTGATGGGGGCTTCCTCTGGACAGGGGGCCCGGGGGGTCCACTGACCTCCCTGACCTCTGCAGCCCTGGGCTGACTGAGGCAGGGTAGAGAGGGGCAGGTTACCTGCTCCAGACTGGGTACCACCTTGGAAGGGTCCTCTGCCATCAGGGGTGTGGCCAGGCCAGGCCTGACTACCTCTGTGGCAGTTCCTTCACTAGGGGTAGGGTCAGTTCCCTGAGGAGGCTGACCCTTACCTACTGTCTGGGGGAAGAAGACTTTTCTTCAACCCTTGTGCTCTCTTTTGGGGGAGAGTGGGCCATTCTTTCAGGCTCCATCTCTCCAAATTCTTGGGCTGGGGCTGTGGCCATCACAGCCCCACTAACCTTGCAGGGACGCCCAACATCCTAAGATGGGTTTGGTGTTCAACTTCAGCCCAGGCTGAAATTTCCAAATCATTGCCCATCAGGCAATCTACAGGTAGGGTTGGGGACACTGCCACTCTCTTTGGGCCTGTGACCCCCTCCCAGCTGAGATTGACTATGGCCATGGGGTGATCTGTTCTGACACCATCAATGTTGGTCACCTGGTATTTAAACTCAGGTAAAAGCTGGTGAGGGGGGACTAGTTTCCCTGCCACCATGGTGACACTAGCCCCTGTGTCCCTAAATGCCACAGCTTTCTGACCATTAATCATTGGCTCCAGTCTGTACCTGCCCAATGCTATGGGACCCATGGTAAAGGTGGCAAATCCTATACCACCATCAGAGTCAGAGGAGTCTGTTGAGGGGTCCCTGTCTAAACTAGGGCCCACCTCTGTTCCTCTTGCAAAAGCACCTAACTTTTTGGGTGCACTACTCCCAACTGGAGGATTACTACTGGTAGTACCAGGAGGGGTGGTAGTAGTTGTGGGAGGAACATTTTCTTTATTGCCAATCCTGGGGCAACTGGGATCAGTTTTCCAGTGCCCAGGCTTTTTACAGACATGGCAATATGGTTTCTTTTCAGGAGAGGAAGGAGTTTGGGACCCACCCCCAGAAGAGGAATTTTGGGGCCCTGTAGGGGACTTATCCTTAGATTTATCCCCACCTTTCTCTTGGGACTTAGTAGAATCTTTCTTCTGGTCACCACCCTGATTTCTAGTTTTTACTCTGGTTCTGACCCATTTGTCTGCCTTCTTTCCCAATTCTTGGGGAGAGGTCAGATCAGAGTCCACCAGATACTGGTGCAAAAGCTGGTTTTGACAATTATTAAGGATCTGCTCCCTCATAATCAAATTGTACAATCCTAAAAAGTCATGCACTTTGTTGCCATGTATCCAACCTTCCAGAGCCTTTGTAGCACAATCTACAAAATCAACCCAGTCTTGAGTCTGAGCTTTTTGGGTGTCTCTGAACTTCAACCTATACTGTTCAGTGGTTAGGCCAAACCCATCTATCAGAGCACTCTTCAAGACTGTGTAATTGTCAGCATCCTCTTCTCTTACAGTGAGGAGCTTGTCTCTACCTTTGTCTGCAAAGGAGAGCCACAAGATTGCTGCCCACTGCCTCTGGGGGACCTTCTGAACTTTACAGGCCCTCTCCAGTGCAGTTATCCATTTGTGGATGTCATCCCCACTCTGGTAGGGAGGGACAATCTTGTTTAGGTTTCTATGGTCATAAGACCTTTCCCTATCTCTAGGGATATTGCTGCCACCATGGGACTCTAGTCCCAACTTTCTTCTCTCTCTAAGGAGATCTAGGGATTCCCTATCTAAAGCCAATTGCTTTTTTCTGATTTCCAGCTGAGTTTCCTCATACTGGACCAGCCTCTTTCTTCTCTCATGAGAGGATTCCCTCCTATGAGATGAGACAGAGCTCCCTATTGAGGTGCCAGAGTGGTTAGACTCCTGAGAAGGAGACCTAGACCTTCTGGGCACACTCTTAATCCTTCCTGGGGGGACAAAGAGGGCATCATCTTGATCATCCTCATCATCATCCACAGGAGGGATTGGGTTTTCCAGGTCAGGGTCATTGTCACCCTCCTGGCCAGTTTCAGAGGGGGGCTGGGGGTATTGGTACCCCTAGCGTCCTCCTCTTCTCCTGCCCCACCCTCAGCTCCTACCCCTTCAGTCCCTACAGGCTTACTAAGGTCATAAGCCACCAACAACTCCTTGAGGTGTTGGGTGGTGGGGCTTTGGCCTGTCCTTATTTTTCTCAAGTTACATAAAGCTCTCAATTCCAAGAATGGGAGTGTATCATACTTGGAGGGTGGAAGCTCAATGGCTTCCTGCAAGGATTCTTTGGATCCTGCCCTTAAAGACATTACTAGTGTGGTGTGGTGTATGCACTACCTACTCTAGTGTGGCCTACTAAACTCTCTTGAGTTGTAGAAAGGGTTGTGCTATCCCTTAACACACAACTCTAAGTTCAGTAGAACTTACTGTTATTCTAAGCTTAAATTATATGTACCTTAGGTACCTTTAGTGGTTTTCAGTTGATCAATTCAATTGAGATTATCTGGTAAAACAATAGCAAGCTGGAATCCCACACGCTGCACACCAATGTGAGAAGTTGGCCTGGCATATGCTGTCCACTAATTATAGTGGGCACCTTGCACCAGTCCAAATCGACTCTTATGGTAGATAGGTTAAAGACAACCTTATTGAAAGCTATCCTAGTGGTAGCTATGGAGAGCAGCCTTCAGGCTAAGTCTTGAAGGAATGTAAAGCAGCTTGTTTTACCAGTCTATAATCTCTTGAGTGACCAAATGAAAGAGCACCACACCAGGTATATATTCAAAATATATGTATTTATTACTAAACACACCCCTCTAGTCTCTTTATGAGGCTAGAGTTCGAAGTACATAGGTTATAAGATCTTAAATCACAGTAATAGCACAAATACACGTTTGGGCCCTAGGGGCGTACCAAACCATATACCAATAAAGTGGTATGCGAACCACGACTGAACTAGACACTAGGCCTAGAGCCTCTAGAAGTGCTTGGACCACAAGGAACCACCCAAGGTAGTGACACAGGGGACCCACGGGAGACGCGTGCAGTGTAAATACACAACCGCGATACGCCGTTAACTTCTATGGAGAAAGTCGGGATCGGGAAAATAGAGGAAAGGGACACTTAAAAGAGGACTAGGACAAAACCCTTTGAGATCTAGGACTTTGAAGAGTCTCTACCCACGGGAGCACCGGAGTACTCGTGTTACCTCACCCAGGGAAGCCGGGTGCATAGGTGCCTTTCGGGGTCGGGTTTCGTCGTCGATTCGAATGGCGATCTGCTGCAAAGTGCTGCTGGCGGCCAAGAGAAAAGTGTCCGGGTGGATCCAAGAGTGGATCGGAGTTCTGGTGAACCTGAAAGCAGAGGGGACAGAGTCTGGGTCACTAGCCAGTGACCAGGAAGGCGATGGACAGATGCCCACCGATGTCGAGTGCTTCAGGTGCGTTGACGGTCGTCTTGACTCTTCAGCCACGAGGTCCGGGAGGCGTTGTCGGCGACCAGGAGCAGGATTCGGGCTGGTGCTCGATGTCTGTCGAGTGCTGAGGTGTCGGCGACCGGATTGGACCCAACAAGCCTTGGCAACGGCAAGTCTCGAGTAAGATGTAGATCGTCGATGGTGCAGACCAGCAAGGTCTGTGGAACTCACCCAGCGAGGGTAAGTGAGGGCAGGCCTGGAGCAACCAGGATGCCAAGTAAAGGAAAGATTGGCCTTCGTTAAGGGCTACTAGCCAACGGGCTAGCGACCGCGAAGGAGCCTCGTGACGCCGCACGTGGAGCTGGCTTACAGGACACTCGTGGAGTGGGGGCCAGTGATCTTCGGTGCAGGTGGTGCTGGAGGCTAGGGCTACTCGGAGCCCAAAGCACGACTTCTTGGGAGACCCAGAAGATGGTGCACTTGCAAATGTGCTCGGTGTCCAGGGGTCACGGTCTCAAGTCACCCACGATAGCCACGGGCCTCAGCTTTGCTGGGGACTCAGGGTAGCCTCGGGGAAGTCTGAGAATCCACCTCTGGTGATGCGATGACTTCGGCGTCCGACGGGAGCTTCAGTAATGCGAACCGGACAGATGCTTCTTTGGTGCCTGCCAAGCAGGGGAGTCACTCCTTGACCCCAAGGGAGATTCTTCAGTCCTCTAATCTTGTCGTAGAGCGTCGAAGGTCCAGGATTCAGTTTCAGAGTTTCGTCCAGGTATAATCTAATCTTGCTGTGGCAAGGGTTCCCCATTTTAACCAGTAAAACAGGGAGGGACTAACTCTATGACCCCACCTATGGGAGGGTCAAGGGAGGGGGTGGCTACACCCACTTCCCTTTGTCCAGTTTCGCGCCAGAGCAGGGGCAGGTAGCCCCTGAGCTGGTTTGAACTGGCATATGCACAGAGGAGCCTTTTGCTCCCCCAGTGCAGGACTTCAAAGCACTCTAAGAGTGCACCCACCCAGCCCCAATACACATTATCCTGTCTGGGGAGGTGGTCACACCTCCCTGCAACAGGAAACCTATTGTCCAGGCCTCCCCTGCCGGAGTTTCGTCCAGCAGCAGGAGGCCAGACTTGTGTCTGTGGCAGCAGCATCCATTTTGTGATGCCAGGGCTTCAGAAAGAAGTTACCGGGTAAGCCAGAGTTAACATGTCTTTCCCTCTAGAAGGGTGGAATGCTACCCCCGCCGCCAGGATTGGCGGGGGGTAGTATTCCAAGATGTTTGACACCAAACACGACATGTTTAGGTGCAGCCATTCCAAAGTTAGCATTTTACCGCGAGGATATAATGCGCTTAAGAGTATATGGTCAGGCTGCACTACAAACAGCATCAGAGATGGTCTCCGAACGCTGCAGAGGGGCCCTGCTCATGCAGGGGCACCCTCTCACATAGGAACCATGCACTCTGCCTTTAGGATTGATAAGGCCTGCCTTAGGAGTGACTTATAGGTTTATATGTGTGTATGTATTTAGTGATATAGGTAACCTATATCACAGTAAGGGGTGCATGCACCACCTTACCCAGGCTGCAGTAGCAGACCTGTGGTGTCAGTTTGGATGGCCTTCCAGGGGTGGCATAATACATGCTGCAGCCCCTGGCAGGCCTCTGAGGTACCTATGCCCTTGGTACATAGTATACCATATACTAGGGACTTATAAGGGCACTCCAGATTCCAATCAGAGATGTGCCTAAGGCACATGGAAACCTTTTACAGAGAAAGCAGATAGACTGGGGCCCTGAATAGCAGGATCCCAGTCCAACTAAGTCATAAACCAGCAAAACACCATAAAAAAAAGTGGGGGCAACCATATAGTCAGATTCCACCTTCCTACATAACCCCCCCAAACGAAAGGAGATAAGGCTAACCTTGGCCAGTTGAGCCTATATTGACTAAGTGGCCATATAAGGAAGCACCTGCACTAGCATGGTTGCCCCCTATGTTATGGTCCACTAAGCAATCCCTCACCCTAAGGGTATGAGAGGGTCTCCACCATGGGGAATCACTACCTCTGGTGTGCTTAGGTAAAGTACAAGGCTGGTGAGGTGTCTGAGTAGGGAAGTGAGGCCCTAGGAATGTTGGCCTCAGCTTCCTCAGATCACTGGTCACCATGTATGCCTGTCTTTCCATGACTGAGTTGCACTTTGCTCTAAGGGTCAACCTTTGGCTGCCTACAGCTGGGGGTTGGGTCCCTTTGGATGGAACACTGGAGGGACATGGCAGGTTTGGAACCTTCTGGTCCCAGGTTTGCCCTTGCCTACCAGAGTCCTTCTGGGGGAGGTCCCTACATAAAGGTATGGGGGATCCCTCAGTGTGTAGAGGAATTTTCACCTGGCTAGGGCTACTAGACTGGGTGCCCCTAATCTGCTGATGGGGGGCTTCCTCTGGACAGGGGGCCCGGGGGGTCCACTGACCTCCCTGACCTCTGCAGCCCTGGGCTGACTGAGGCAGGGTAGAGAGGGGCAGGTTACCTGCTCCAGACTGGGTACCACCTTGGAAGGGTCCTCTGCCATCAGGGGTGTGGCCAGGCCAGGCCTGACTACCTCTGTGGCAGTTCCTTCACTAGGGGTAGGGTCAGTTCCCTGAGGAGGCTGACCCTTACCTACTGTCTGGGGGGAAGAAGACTTTTCTTCAACCCTTGTGCTCTCTTTTGGGGGAGAGTGGGCCATTCTTTCAGGCTCCATCTCTCCAAATTCTTGGGCTGGGGCTGTGGCCATCACAGCCCCACTAACCTTTGCAGGGACGCCCAACATCCTAAGATGGGTTTGGTGTTCAACTTCAGCCCAGGCTGAAATTTCCAAATCATTGCCCATCAGGCAATCTACAGGTAGGGTTGGGGACACTGCCACTCTTTTTGGGCCTGTGACCCCCTCCCAGCTGAGATTGACTATGGCCATGGGGTGATCTGTTCTGACACCATCAATGTTGGTCACCTGGTATTTAAACTCAGGTAAAAGCTGGTGAGGGGGGACTAGTTTCCCTGCCACCATGGTGACACTAGCCCCTGTGTCCCTAAATGCCACAGCTTTCTGACCATTAATCATTGGCTCCAGTCTGTACCTGCCCAATGCTATGGGACCCATGGTAAAGGTGGCAAATCCTATACCACCATCAGAGTCAGAGGAGTCTGTTGAGGGGTCCCTGTCTAAACTAGGGCCCACCTCTGTTCCTCTTGCAAAAGCACCTAACTTTTTGGGTGCACTACTCCCAACTGGAGGATTACTACTGGTAGTACCAGGAGGGGTGGTAGTAGTTGTGGGAGGAACATTTTCTTTATTGCCAATCCTGGGGCAACTGGGATCAGTTTTCCAGTGCCCAGGCTTTTTACAGACATGGCAATATGGTTTCTTTTCAGGAGAGGAAGGAGTTTGGGACCCACCCCCAGAAGAGGAATTTTGGGGCCCTGTAGGGGACTTATCCTTAGATTTATCCCCACCTTTCTCTTGGGACTTAGTAGAATCTTTCTTCTGGTCACCACCCTGATTTCTAGTTTTTACTCTGGTTCTGACCCATTTGTCTGCCTTCTTTCCCAATTCTTGGGGAGAGGTCAGATCAGAGTCCACCAGATACTGGTGCAAAAGCTGGTTTTGACAATTATTAAGGATCTGCTCCCTCATAATCAAATTGTACAATCCTAAAAAGTCATGCACTTTGTTGCCATGTATCCAACCTTCCAGAGCCTTTGTAGCACAATCTACAAAATCAACCCAGTCTTGAGTCTGAGCTTTTTGGGTGTCTCTGAACTTCAACCTATACTGTTCAGTGGTTAGGCCAAACCCATCTATCAGAGCACTCTTCAAGACTGTGTAATTGTCAGCATCCTCTTCTCTTACAGTGAGGAGCTTGTCTCTACCTTTGTCTGCAAAGGAGAGCCACAAGATTGCTGCCCACTGCCTCTGGGGGACCTTCTGAACTTTACAGGCCCTCTCCAGTGCAGTTATCCATTTGTGGATGTCATCCCCACTCTGGTAGGGAGGGACAATCTTGTTTAGGTTTCTATGGTCATAAGACCTTTCCCTATCTCTAGGGATATTGCTGCCACCATGGGACTCTAGTCCCAACTTTCTTCTCTCTCTAAGGAGATCTAGGGATTCCCTATCTAAAGCCAATTGCTTTTTTCTGATTTCCAGCTGAGTTTCCTCATACTGGACCAGCCTCTTTCTTCTCTCATGAGAGGATTCCCTCCTATGAGATGAGACAGAGCTCCCTATTGAGGTGCCAGAGTGGTTAGACTCCTGAGAAGGAGACCTAGACCTTCTGGGCACACTCTTAATCCTTCCTGGGGGGACAAAGAGGGCATCATCTTGATCATCCTCATCATCATCCACAGGAGGGATTGGGTTTTCCAGGTCAGGGTCATTGTCACCCTCCTGGCCAGTTTCAGAGGGGGGCTGGGGGTATTGGTACCCCTAGCGTCCTCCTCTTCTCCTGCCCCACCCTCAGCTCCTACCCCTTCAGTCCCTACAGGCTTACTAAGGTCATAAGCCACCAACAACTCCTTGAGGTGTTGGGTGGTGGGGCTTTGGCCTGTCCTTATTTTTCTCAAGTTACATAAAGCTCTCAATTCCAAGAATGGGAGTGTATCATACTTGGAGGGTGGAAGCTCAATGGCTTCCTGCAAGGATTCTTTGGATCCTGCCCTTAAAGACATTACTAGTGTGGTGTGGTGTATGCACTACCTACTCTAGTGTGGCCTACTAAACTCTCTTGAGTTGTAGAAAGGGTTGTGCTATCCCTTAACACACAACTCTAAGTTCAGTAGAACTTACTGTTATTCTAAGCTTAAATTATATGTACCTTAGGTACCTTTAGTGGTTTTCAGTTGATCAATTCAATTGAGATTATCTGGTAAAACAATAGCAAGCTGGAATCCCACACGCTGCACACCAATGTGAGAAGTTGGCCTGGCATATGCTGTCCACTAATTATAGTGGGCACCTTGCACCAGTCCAAATCGACTCTTATGGTAGATAGGTTAAAGACAACCTTATTGAAAGCTATCCTAGTGGTAGCTATGGAGAGCAGCCTTCAGGCTAAGTCTTGAAGGAATGTAAAGCAGCTTGTTTTACCAGTCTATAATCTCTTGAGTGACCAAATGAAAGAGCACCACACCAGGTATATATTCAAAATATATGTATTTATTACTAAACACACCCCTCTAGTCTCTTTATGAGGCTAGAGTTCGAAGTACATAGGTTATAAGATCTTAAATCACAGTAATAGCACAAATACACGTTTGGGCCCTAGGGGCGTACCAAACCATATACCAATAAAGTGGTATGCGAACCACGACTGAACTAGACACTAGGCCTAGAGCCTCTAGAAGTGCTTGGACCACAAGGAACCACCCAAGGTAGTGACACAGGGGACCCACGGGAGACGCGTGCAGTGTAAATACACAACCGCGATACGCCGTTAACTTCTATGGAGAAAGTCGGGATCGGGAAAATAGAGGAAAGGGACACTTAAAAGAGGACTAGGACAAAACCCTTTGAGATCTAGGACTTTGAAGAGTCTCTACCCACGGGAGCACCGGAGTACTCGTGTTACCTCACCCAGGGAAGCCGGGTGCATAGGTGCCTTTCGGGGTCGGGTTTCGTCGTCGATTCGAATGGCGATCTGCTGCAAAGTGCTGCTGGCGGCCAAGAGAAAAGTGTCCGGGTGGATCCAAGAGTGGATCGGAGTTCTGGTGAACCTGAAAGCAGAGGGGACAGAGTCTGGGTCACTAGCCAGTGACCAGGAAGGCGATGGACAGATGCCCACCGATGTCGAGTGCTTCAGGTGCGTTGACGGTCGTCTTGACTCTTCAGCCACGAGGTCCGGGAGGCGTTGTCGGCGACCAGGAGCAGGATTCGGGCTGGTGCTCGATGTCTGTCGAGTGCTGAGGTGTCGGCGACCGGATTGGACCCAACAAGCCTTGGCAACGGCAAGTCTCGAGTAAGATGTAGATCGTCGATGGTGCAGACCAGCAAGGTCTGTGGAACTCACCCAGCGAGGGTAAGTGAGGGCAGGCCTGGAGCAACCAGGATGCCAAGTAAAGAAAAGATTGGCCTTCGTTAAGGGCTACTAGCCAACGGGCTAGCGACCGCGAAGGAGCCTCGTGACGCCGCACGTGGAGCTGGCTTACAGGACACTCGTGGAGTGGGGGCCAGTGATCTTCGGTGCAGGTGGTGCTGGAGGCTAGGGCTACTCGGAGCCCAAAGCACGACTTCTTGGGAGACCCAGAAGATGGTGCACTTGCAAATGTGCTCGGTGTCCAGGGGTCACGGTCTCAAGTCACCCACGATAGCCACGGGCCTCAGCTTTGCTGGGGACTCAGGGTAGCCTCGGGGAAGTCTGAGAATCCACCTCTGGTGATGCGATGACTTCGGCGTCCGACGGGAGCTTCAGTAATGCGAACCGGACAGATGCTTCTTTGGTGCCTGCCAAGCAGGGGAGTCACTCCTTGACCCCAAGGGAGATTCTTCAGTCCTCTAATCTTGTCGTAGAGCGTCGAAGGTCCAGGATTCAGTTTCAGAGTTTCGTCCAGGTATAATCTAATCTTGCTGTGGCAAGGGTTCCCCATTTTAACCAGTAAAACAGGGAGGGACTAACTCTATGACCCCACCTATGGGAGGGTCAAGGGAGGGGGTGGCTACACCCACTTCCCTTTGTCCAGTTTCGCGCCAGAGCAGGGGCAGGTAGCCCCTGAGCTGGTTTGAACTGGCATATGCACAGAGGAGCCTTTTGCTCCCCCAGTGCAGGACTTCAAAGCACTCTAAGAGTGCACCCACCCAGCCCCAATACACATTATCCTGTCTGGGGAGGTGGTCACACCTCCCTGCAACAGGAAACCTATTGTCCAGGCCTCCCCTGCCGGAGTTTCGTCCAGCAGCAGGAGGCCAGACTTGTGTCTGTGGCAGCAGCATCCATTTTGTGATGCCAGGGCTTCAGAAAGAAGTTACCGGGTAAGCCAGAGTTAACATGTCTTTCCCTCTAGAAGGGTGGAATGCTACCCCCGCCGCCAGGATTGGCGGGGGGGTAGTATTCCAAGATGTTTGACACCAAACACGACATGTTTAGGTGCAGCCATTCCAAAGTTAGCATTTTACCGCGAGGATATAATGCGCTTAAGAGTATATGGTCAGGCTGCACTACAAACAGCATCAGAGATGGTCTCCGAACGCTGCAGAGGGGCCCTGCTCATGCAGGGGCACCCTCTCACATAGGAACCATGCACTCTGCCTTTAGGATTGATAAGGCCTGCCTTAGGAGTGACTTATAGGTTTATATGTGTGTATGTATTTAGTGATATAGGTAACCTATATCACAGTAAGGGGTGCATGCACCACCTTACCCAGGCTGCAGTAGCAGACCTGTGGTGTCAGTTTGGATGGCCTTCCAGGGGTGGCATAATACATGCTGCAGCCCCTGGCAGGCCTCTGAGGTACCTATGCCCTTGGTACATAGTATACCATATACTAGGGACTTATAAGGGCACTCCAGATTCCAATCAGAGATGTGCCTAAGGCACATGGAAACCTTTTACAGAGAAAGCAGATAGACTGGGGCCCTGAATAGCAGGATCCCAGTCCAACTAAGTCATAAACCAGCAAAACACCATAAAAAAAGTGGGGGCAACCATATAGTCAGATTCCACCTTCCTACATAACCCCCCCCAAACGAAAGGAGATAAGGCTAACCTTGGCCAGTTGAGCCTATATTGACTAAGTGGCCATATAAGGAAGCACCTGCACTAGCATGGTTGCCCCCTATGTTATGGTCCACTAAGCAATCCCTCACCCTAAGGGTATGAGAGGGTCTCCACCATGGGGAATCACTACCTCTGGTGTGCTTAGGTAAAGTACAAGGCTGGTGAGGTGTCTGAGTAGGGAAGTGAGGCCCTAGGAATGTTGGCCTCAGCTTCCTCAGATCACTGGTCACCATGTATGCCTGTCTTTCCATGACTGAGTTGCACTTTGCTCTAAGGGTCAACCTTTGGCTGCCTACAGCTGGGGGTTGGGTCCCTTTGGATGGAACACTGGAGGGACATGGCAGGTTTGGAACCTTCTGGTCCCAGGTTTGCCCTTGCCTACCAGAGTCCTTCTGGGGGAGGTCCCTACATAAAGGTATGGGGGATCCCTCAGTGTGTAGAGGAATTTTCACCTGGCTAGGGCTACTAGACTGGGTGCCCCTAATCTGCTGATGGGGGGCTTCCTCTGGACAGGGGGCCCGGGGGGTCCACTGACCTCCCTGACCTCTGCAGCCCTGGGCTGACTGAGGCAGGGTAGAGAGGGGCAGGTTACCTGCTCCAGACTGGGTACCACCTTGGAAGGGTCCTCTGCCATCAGGGGTGTGGCCAGGCCAGGCCTGACTACCTCTGTGGCAGTTCCTTCACTAGGGGTAGGGTCAGTTCCCTGAGGAGGCTGACCCTTACCTACTGTCTGGGGGGAAGAAGACTTTTCTTCAACCCTTGTGCTCTCTTTTGGGGAGAGTGGGCCATTCTTTCAGGCTCCATCTCTCCAAATTCTTGGGCTGGGGCTGTGGCCATCACAGCCCCACTAACCTTTGCAGGGACGCCCAACATCCTAAGATGGGTTTGGTGTTCAACTTCAGCCCAGGCTGAAATTTCCAAATCATTGCCCATCAGGCAATCTACAGGTAGGGTTGGGGACACTGCCACTCTTTTTGGGCCTGTGACCCCCTCCCAGCTGAGATTGACTATGGCCATGGGGTGATCTGTTCTGACACCATCAATGTTGGTCACCTGGTATTTAAACTCAGGTAAAAGCTGGTGAGGGGGACTAGTTTCCCTGCCACCATGGTGACACTAGCCCCTGTGTCCCTAAATGCCACAGCTTTCTGACCATTAATCATTGGCTCCAGTCTGTACCTGCCCAATGCTATGGGACCCATGGTAAAGGTGGCAAATCCTATACCACCATCAGAGTCAGAGGAGTCTGTTGAGGGGTCCCTGTCTAAACTAGGGCCCACCTCTGTTCCTCTTGCAAAAGCACCTAACTTTTTGGGTGCACTACTCCCAACTGGAGGATTACTACTGGTAGTACCAGGAGGGGTGGTAGTAGTTGTGGGAGGAACATTTTCTTTATTGCCAATCCTGGGGCAACTGGGATCAGTTTTCCAGTGCCCAGGCTTTTTACAGACATGGCAATATGGTTTCTTTTCAGGAGAGGAAGGAGTTTGGGACCCACCCCCAGAAGAGGAATTTTGGGGCCCTGTAGGGGACTTATCCTTAGATTTATCCCCACCTTTCTCTTGGGACTTAGTAGAATCTTTCTTCTGGTCACCACCCTGATTTCTAGTTTTTACTCTGGTTCTGACCCATTTGTCTGCCTTCTTTCCCAATTCTTGGGGAGAGGTCAGATCAGAGTCCACCAGATACTGGTGCAAAAGCTGGTTTTGACAATTATTAAGGATCTGCTCCCTCATAATCAAATTGTACAATCCTAAAAAGTCATGCACTTTGTTGCCATGTATCCAACCTTCCAGAGCCTTTGTAGCACAATCTACAAAATCAACCCAGTCTTGAGTCTGAGCTTTTTGGGTGTCTCTGAACTTCAACCTATACTGTTCAGTGGTTAGGCCAAACCCATCTATCAGAGCACTCTTCAAGACTGTGTAATTGTCAGCATCCTCTTCTCTTACAGTGAGGAGCTTGTCTCTACCTTTGTCTGCAAAGGAGAGCCACAAGATTGCTGCCCACTGCCTCTGGGGGACCTTCTGAACTTTACAGGCCCTCTCCAGTGCAGTTATCCATTTGTGGATGTCATCCCCACTCTGGTAGGGAGGGACAATCTTGTTTAGGTTTCTATGGTCATAAGACCTTTCCCTATCTCTAGGGATATTGCTGCCACCATGGGACTCTAGTCCCAACTTTCTTCTCTCTCTAAGGAGATCTAGGGATTCTCTATCTAAAGCTAATTGCTTTTTTCTGAGTTCCAGCTGAGTTTCCTCATACTGGACTAGCCTCTTTCTTCTCTCATGAGAGGATTCTCTCCTATGAGATGAGACAGAGCTCCCTATAGAGGTGCCAGAGTGGTTAGACTCCTGAGAAGGAGACCTAGACCTTCTGGGCACACTCTTAATCCTTCCTGGGGGGACAAAGAGGGCATCATTTTGATCATCCTCATCATCATCCACAGGAGGGATTGGGTTTTCCAGGTCAGGGTCATTGTCACCCTCCTGGCCAGTTTCAGAGGGGGGCTGGGGGTATTGGTACCCCTAGCGTCCTCCTCTTCTCCTGCCCCACCCTCAGCTCCTACCCCTTCAGTCCCTACAGGCTTACTAAGGTCATAAGCCACCAACAACTCCTTGAGGTGTTGGGTGGTGGGGCTTTGGCCTGTCCTTATTTTTCTCAAGTTACATAAAGCTCTCAATTCCAAGAATGGGAGTGTATCATACTTGGAGGGTGGAAGCTCAATGGCTTCCTGCAAGGATTCTTTGGATCCTGCCCTTAAAGACATTACTAGTGTGGTGTGGTGTATGCACTACCTACTCTAGTGTGGCCTACTAAACTCTCTTGAGTTGTAGAAAGGGTTGTGCTATCCCTTAACACACAACTCTAAGTTCAGTAGAACTTACTGTTATTCTAAGCTTAAATTATATGTACCTTAGGTACCTTTAGTGGTTTTCAGTTGATCAATTCAATTGAGATTATCTGGTAAAACAATAGCAAGCTGGAATCCCACACGCTGCACACCAATGTGAGAAGTTGGCCTGGCATATGCTGTCCACTAATTATAGTGGGCACCTTGCACCAGTCCAAATCGACTCTTATGGTAGATAGGTTAAAGACAACCTTATTGAAAGCTATCCTAGTGGTAGCTATGGAGAGCAGCCTTCAGGCTAAGTCTTGAAGGAATGTAAAGCAGCTTGTTTTACCAGTCTATAATCTCTTGAGTGACCAAATGAAAGAGCACCACACCAGGTATATATTCAAAATATATGTATTTATTACTAAACACACCCCTCTAGTCTCTTTATGAGGCTAGAGTTCGAAGTACATAGGTTATAAGATCTTAAATCACAGTAATAGCACAAATACACGTTTGGGCCCTAGGGGCGTACCAAACCATATACCAATAAAGTGGTATGCGAACCACGACTGAACTAGACACTAGGCCTAGAGCCTCTAGAAGTGCTTGGACCACAAGGAACCACCCAAGGTAGTGACACAGGGGACCCACGGGAGACGCGTGCAGTGTAAATACACAACCGCGATACGCCGTTAACTTCTATGGAGAAAGTCGGGATCGGGAAAATAGAGGAAAGGGACACTTAAAAGAGGACTAGGACAAAACCCTTTGAGATCTAGGACTTTGAAGAGTCTCTACCCACGGGAGCACCGGAGTACTCGTGTTACCTCACCCAGGGAAGCCGGGTGCATAGGTGCCTTTCGGGGTCGGGTTTCGTCGTCGATTCGAATGGCGATCTGCTGCAAAGTGCTGCTGGCGGCCAAGAGAAAAGTGTCCGGGTGGATCCAAGAGTGGATCGGAGTTCTGGTGAACCTGAAAGCAGAGGGGACAGAGTCTGGGTCACTAGCCAGTGACCAGGAAGGCGATGGACAGATGCCCACCGATGTCGAGTGCTTCAGGTGCGTTGACGGTCGTCTTGACTCTTCAGCCACGAGGTCCGGGAGGCGTTGTCGGCGACCAGGAGCAGGATTCGGGCTGGTGCTCGATGTCTGTCGAGTGCTGAGGTGTCGGCGACCGGATTGGACCCAACAAGCCTTGGCAACGGCAAGTCTCGAGTAAGATGTAGATCGTCGATGGTGCAGACCAGCAAGGTCTGTGGAACTCACCCAGCGAGGGTAAGTGAGGGCAGGCCTGGAGCAACCAGGATGCCAAGTAAAGAAAAGATTGGCCTTCGTTAAGGGCTACTAGCCAACGGGCTAGCGACCGCGAAGGAGCCTCGTGACGCCGCACGTGGAGCTGGCTTACAGGACACTCGTGGAGTGGGGGCCAGTGATCTTCGGTGCAGGTGGTGCTGGAGGCTAGGGCTACTCGGAGCCCAAAGCACGACTTCTTGGGAGACCCAGAAGATGGTGCACTTGCAAATGTGCTCGGTGTCCAGGGGTCACGGTCTCAAGTCACCCACGATAGCCACGGGCCTCAGCTTTGCTGGGGACTCAGGGTAGCCTCGGGGAAGTCTGAGAATCCACCTCTGGTGATGCGATGACTTCGGCGTCCGACGGGAGCTTCAGTAATGCGAACCGGACAGATGCTTCTTTGGTGCCTGCCAAGCAGGGGAGTCACTCCTTGACCCCAAGGGAGATTCTTCAGTCCTCTAATCTTGTCGTAGAGCGTCGAAGGTCCAGGATTCAGTTTCAGAGTTTCGTCCAGGTATAATCTAATCTTGCTGTGGCAAGGGTTCCCCATTTTAACCAGTAAAACAGGGAGGGACTAACTCTATGACCCCACCTATGGGAGGGTCAAGGGAGGGGGTGGCTACACCCACTTCCCTTTGTCCAGTTTCGCGCCAGAGCAGGGGCAGGTAGCCCCTGAGCTGGTTTGAACTGGCATATGCACAGAGGAGCCTTTTGCTCCCCCAGTGCAGGACTTCAAAGCACTCTAAGAGTGCACCCACCCAGCCCCAATACACATTATCCTGTCTGGGGAGGTGGTCACACCTCCCTGCAACAGGAAACCTATTGTCCAGGCCTCCCCTGCCGGAGTTTCGTCCAGCAGCAGGAGGCCAGACTTGTGTCTGTGGCAGCAGCATCCATTTTGTGATGCCAGGGCTTCAGAAAGAAGTTACCGGGTAAGCCAGAGTTAACATGTCTTTCCCTCTAGAAGGGTGGAATGCTACCCCCGCCGCCAGGATTGGCGGGGGGTAGTATTCCAAGATGTTTGACACCAAACACGACATGTTTAGGTGCAGCCATTCCAAAGTTAGCATTTTACCGCGAGGATATAATGCGCTTAAGAGTATATGGTCAGGCTGCACTACAAACAGCATCAGAGATGGTCTCCGAACGCTGCAGAGGGGCCCTGCTCATGCAGGGGCACCCTCTCACATAGGAACCATGCACTCTGCCTTTAGGATTGATAAGGCCTGCCTTAGGAGTGACTTATAGGTTTATATGTGTGTATGTATTTAGTGATATAGGTAACCTATATCACAGTAAGGGGTGCATGCACCACCTTACCCAGGCTGCAGTAGCAGACCTGTGGTGTCAGTTTGGATGGCCTTCCAGGGGTGGCATAATACATGCTGCAGCCCCTGGCAGGCCTCTGAGGTACCTATGCCCTTGGTACATAGTATACCATATACTAGGGACTTATAAGGGCACTCCAGATTCCAATCAGAGATGTGCCTAAGGCACATGGAAACCTTTTACAGAGAAAGCAGATAGACTGGGGCCCTGAATAGCAGGATCCCAGTCCAACTAAGTCATAAACCAGCAAAACACCATAAAAAAAGTGGGGGCAACCATATAGTCAGATTCCACCTTCCTACATAACCCCCCCCAAACGAAAGGAGATAAGGCTAACCTTGGCCAGTTGAGCCTATATTGACTAAGTGGCCATATAAGGAAGCACCTGCACTAGCATGGTTGCCCCCTATGTTATGGTCCACTAAGCAATCCCTCACCCTAAGGGTATGAGAGGGTCTCCACCATGGGGAATCACTACCTCTGGTGTGCTTAGGTAAAGTACAAGGCTGGTGAGGTGTCTGAGTAGGGAAGTGAGGCCCTAGGAATGTTGGCCTCAGCTTCCTCAGATCACTGGTCACCATGTATGCCTGTCTTTCCATGACTGAGTTGCACTTTGCTCTAAGGGTCAACCTTTGGCTGCCTACAGCTGGGGGTTGGGTCCCTTTGGATGGAACACTGGAGGGACATGGCAGGTTTGGAACCTTCTGGTCCCAGGTTTGCCCTTGCCTACCAGAGTCCTTCTGGGGGAGGTCCCTACATAAAGGTATGGGGGATCCCTCAGTGTGTAGAGGAATTTTCACCTGGCTAGGGCTACTAGACTGGGTGCCCCTAATCTGCTGATGGGGGGCTTCCTCTGGACAGGGGGCCCGGGGGGTCCACTGACCTCCCTGACCTCTGCAGCCCTGGGCTGACTGAGGCAGGGTAGAGAGGGGCAGGTTACCTGCTCCAGACTGGGTACCACCTTGGAAGGGTCCTCTGCCATCAGGGGTGTGGCCAGGCCAGGCCTGACTACCTCTGTGGCAGTTCCTTCACTAGGGGTAGGGTCAGTTCCCTGAGGAGGCTGACCCTTACCTACTGTCTGGGGGGAAGAAGACTTTTCTTCAACCCTTGTGCTCTCTTTTGGGGGAGAGTGGGCCATTCTTTCAGGCTCCATCTCTCCAAATTCTTGGGCTGGGGCTGTGGCCATCACAGCCCCACTAACCTTTGCAGGGACGCCCAACATCCTAAGATGGGTTTGGTGTTCAACTTCAGCCCAGGCTGAAATTTCCAAATCATTGCCCATCAGGCAATCTACAGGTAGGGTTGGGGACACTGCCACTCTTTTTGGGCCTGTGACCCCCTCCCAGCTGAGATTGACTATGGCCATGGGGTGATCTGTTCTGACACCATCAATGTTGGTCACCTGGTATTTAAACTCAGGTAAAAGCTGGTGAGGGGGGACTAGTTTCCCTGCCACCATGGTGACACTAGCCCCTGTGTCCCTAAATGCCACAGCTTTCTGACCATTAATCATTGGCTCCAGTCTGTACCTGCCCAATGCTATGGGACCCATGGTAAAGGTGGCAAATCCTATACCACCATCAGAGTCAGAGGAGTCTGTTGAGGGGTCCCTGTCTAAACTAGGGCCCACCTCTGTTCCTCTTGCAAAAGCACCTAACTTTTTGGGTGCACTACTCCCAACTGGAGGATTACTACTGGTAGTACCAGGAGGGGTGGTAGTAGTTGTGGGAGGAACATTTTCTTTATTGCCAATCCTGGGGCAACTGGGATCAGTTTTCCAGTGCCCAGGCTTTTTACAGACATGGCAATATGGTTTCTTTTCAGGAGAGGAAGGAGTTTGGGACCCACCCCCAGAAGAGGAATTTTGGGGCCCTGTAGGGGACTTATCCTTAGATTTATCCCCACCTTTCTCTTGGGACTTAGTAGAATCTTTCTTCTGGTCACCACCCTGATTTCTAGTTTTTACTCTGGTTCTGACCCATTTGTCTGCCTTCTTTCCCAATTCTTGGGGAGAGGTCAGATCAGAGTCCACCAGATACTGGTGCAAAAGCTGGTTTTGACAATTATTAAGGATCTGCTCCCTCATAATCAAATTGTACAATCCTAAAAAGTCATGCACTTTGTTGCCATGTATCCAACCTTCCAGAGCCTTTGTAGCACAATCTACAAAATCAACCCAGTCTTGAGTCTGAGCTTTTTGGGTGTCTCTGAACTTCAACCTATACTGTTCAGTGGTTAGGCCAAACCCATCTATCAGAGCACTCTTCAAGACTGTGTAATTGTCAGCATCCTCTTCTCTTACAGTGAGGAGCTTGTCTCTACCTTTGTCTGCAAAGGAGAGCCACAAGATTGCTGCCCACTGCCTCTGGGGGACCTTCTGAACTTTACAGGCCCTCTCCAGTGCAGTTATCCATTTGTGGATGTCATCCCCACTCTGGTAGGGAGGGACAATCTTGTTTAGGTTTCTATGGTCATAAGACCTTTCCCTATCTCTAGGGATATTGCTGCCACCATGGGACTCTAGTCCCAACTTTCTTCTCTCTCTAAGGAGATCTAGGGATTCTCTATCTAAAGCCAATTGCTTTTTTCTGAGTTCCAGCTGAGTTTCCTCATACTGGACTAGCCTCTTTCTTCTCTCATGAGAGGATTCTCTCCTATGAGATGAGACAGAGCTCCCTATAGAGGTGCCAGAGTGGTTAGACTCCTGAGAAGGAGACCTAGACCTTCTGGGCACACTCTTAATCCTTCCTGGGGGGACAAAGAGGGCATCATCTTGATCATCCTCATCATCATCCACAGGAGGGATTGGGTTTTCCAGGTCAGGGTCATTGTCACCCTCCTGGCCAGTTTCAGAGGGGGGCTGGGGGTATTGGTACCCCTAGCGTCCTCCTCTTCTCCTGCCCCACCCTCAGCTCCTACCCCTTCAGTCCCTACAGGCTTACTAAGGTCATAAGCCACCAACAACTCCTTGAGGTGTTGGGTGGTGGGGCTTTGGCCTGTCCTTATTTTTCTCAAGTTACATAAAGCTCTCAATTCCAAGAATGGGAGTGTATCATACTTGGAGGGTGGAAGCTCAATGGCTTCCTGCAAGGATTCTTTGGATCCTGCCCTTAAAGACATTACTAGTGTGGTGTGGTGTATGCACTACCTACTCTAGTGTGGCCTACTAAACTCTCTTGAGTTGTAGAAAGGGTTGTGCTATCCCTTAACACACAACTCTAAGTTCAGTAGAACTTACTGTTATTCTAAGCTTAAATTATATGTACCTTAGGTACCTTTAGTGGTTTTCAGTTGATCAATTCAATTGAGATTATCTGGTAAAACAATAGCAAGCTGGAATCCCACACGCTGCACACCAATGTGAGAAGTTGGCCTGGCATATGCTGTCCACTAATTATAGTGGGCACCTTGCACCAGTCCAAATCGACTCTTATGGTAGATAGGTTAAAGACAACCTTATTGAAAGCTATCCTAGTGGTAGCTATGGAGAGCAGCCTTCAGGCTAAGTCTTGAAGGAATGTAAAGCAGCTTGTTTTACCAGTCTATAATCTCTTGAGTGACCAAATGAAAGAGCACCACACCAGGTATATATTCAAAATATATGTATTTATTACTAAACACACCCCTCTAGTCTCTTTATGAGGCTAGAGTTCGAAGTACATAGGTTATAAGATCTTAAATCACAGTAATAGCACAAATACACGTTTGGGCCCTAGGGGCGTACCAAACCATATACCAATAAAGTGGTATGCGAACCACGACTGAACTAGACACTAGGCCTAGAGCCTCTAGAAGTGCTTGGACCACAAGGAACCACCCAAGGTAGTGACACAGGGGACCCACGGG
This sequence comes from Calotriton arnoldi, assembly GCA_963921515.1. NCBI lineage: Eukaryota > Metazoa > Chordata > Amphibia > Caudata > Salamandridae > Calotriton > Calotriton arnoldi. Next base: position 82,971 of record CAWUFW010016953.1, on the reverse strand, counting down.
AGACGCGTGCAGTGTAAATACACAACCGCGATACGCCGTTAACTTCTATGGAGAAAGTCGGGATCGGGAAAATAGAGGAAAGGGACACTTAAAAGAGGACTAGGACAAAACCCTTTGAGATCTAGGACTTTGAAGAGTCTCTACCCACGGGAGCACCGGAGTACTCGTGTTACCTCACCCAGGGAAGCCGGGTGCATAGGTGCCTTTCGGGGTCGGGTTTCGTCGTCGATTCGAATGGCGATCTGCTGCAAAGTGCTGCTGGCGGCCAAGAGAAAAGTGTCCGGGTGGATCCAAGAGTGGATCGGAGTTCTGGTGAACCTGAAAGCAGAGGGGACAGAGTCTGGGTCACTAGCCAGTGACCAGGAAGGCGATGGACAGATGCCCACCGATGTCGAGTGCTTCAGGTGCGTTGACGGTCGTCTTGACTCTTCAGCCACGAGGTCCGGGAGGCGTTGTCGGCGACCAGGAGCAGGATTCGGGCTGGTGCTCGATGTCTGTCGAGTGCTGAGGTGTCGGCGACCGGATTGGACCCAACAAGCCTTGGCAACGGCAAGTCTCGAGTAAGATGTAGATCGTCGATGGTGCAGACCAGCAAGGTCTGTGGAACTCACCCAGCGAGGGTAAGTGAGGGCAGGCCTGGAGCAACCAGGATGCCAAGTAAAGAAAAGATTGGCCTTCGTTAAGGGCTACTAGCCAACGGGCTAGCGACCGCGAAGGAGCCTCGTGACGCCGCACGTGGAGCTGGCTTACAGGACACTCGTGGAGTGGGGGCCAGTGATCTTCGGTGCAGGTGGTGCTGGAGGCTAGGGCTACTCGGAGCCCAAAGCACGACTTCTTGGGAGACCCAGAAGATGGTGCACTTGCAAATGTGCTCGGTGTCCAGGGGTCACGGTCTCAAGTCACCCACGATAGCCACGGGCCTCAGCTTTGCTGGGGACTCAGGGTAGCCTCGGGGAAGTCTGAGAATCCACCTCTGGTGATGCGATGACTTCGGCGTCCGACGGGAGCTTCAGTAATGCGAACCGGACAGATGCTTCTTTGGTGCCTGCCAAGCAGGGGAGTCACTCCTTGACCCCAAGGGAGATTCTTCAGTCCTCTAATCTTGTCGTAGAGCGTCGAAGGTCCAGGATTCAGTTTCAGAGTTTCGTCCAGGTATAATCTAATCTTGCTGTGGCAAGGGTTCCCCATTTTAACCAGTAAAACAGGGAGGGACTAACTCTATGACCCCACCTATGGGAGGGTCAAGGGAGGGGTGGCTACACCCACTTCCCTTTGTCCAGTTTCGCGCCAGAGCAGGGGCAGGTAGCCCCTGAGCTGGTTTGAACTGGCATATGCACAGAGGAGCCTTTTGCTCCCCCAGTGCAGGACTTCAAAGCACTCTAAGAGTGCACCCACCCAGCCCCAATACACATTATCCTGTCTGGGGAGGTGGTCACACCTCCCTGCAACAGGAAACCTATTGTCCAGGCCTCCCCTGCCGGAGTTTCGTCCAGCAGCAGGAGGCCAGACTTGTGTCTGTGGCAGCAGCATCCATTTTGTGATGCCAGGGCTTCAGAAAGAAGTTACCGGGTAAGCCAGAGTTAACATGTCTTTCCCTCTAGAAGGGTGGAATGCTACCCCCGCCGCCAGGATTGGCGGGGGGTAGTATTCCAAGATGTTTGACACCAAACACGACATGTTTAGGTGCAGCCATTCCAAAGTTAGCATTTTACCGCGAGGATATAATGCGCTTAAGAGTATATGGTCAGGCTGCACTACAAACAGCATCAGAGATGGTCTCCGAACGCTGCAGAGGGGCCCTGCTCATGCAGGGGCACCCTCTCACATAGGAACCATGCACTCTGCCTTTAGGATTGATAAGGCCTGCCTTAGGAGTGACTTATAGGTTTATATGTGTGTATGTATTTAGTGATATAGGTAACCTATATCACAGTAAGGGGTGCATGCACCACCTTACCCAGGCTGCAGTAGCAGACCTGTGGTGTCAGTTTGGATGGCCTTCCAGGGGTGGCATAATACATGCTGCAGCCCCTGGCAGGCCTCTGAGGTACCTATGCCCTTGGTACATAGTATACCATATACTAGGGACTTATAAGGGCACTCCAGATTCCAATCAGAGATGTGCCTAAGGCACATGGAAACCTTTTACAGAGAAAGCAGATAGACTGGGGCCCTGAATAGCAGGATCCCAGTCCAACTAAGTCATAAACCAGCAAAACACCATAAAAAAAAGTGGGGGCAACCATATAGTCAGATTCCACCTTCCTACATAACCCCCCCCAAACGAAAGGAGATAAGGCTAACCTTGGCCAGTTGAGCCTATATTGACTAAGTGGCCATATAAGGAAGCACCTGCACTAGCATGGTTGCCCCCTATGTTATGGTCCACTAAGCAATCCCTCACCCTAAGGGTATGAGAGGGTCTCCACCATGGGGAATCACTACCTCTGGTGTGCTTAGGTAAAGTACAAGGCTGGTGAGGTGTCTGAGTAGGGAAGTGAGGCCCTAGGAATGTTGGCCTCAGCTTCCTCAGATCACTGGTCACCATGTATGCCTGTCTTTCCATGACTGAGTTGCACTTTGCTCTAAGGGTCAACCTTTGGCTGCCTACAGCTGGGGGTTGGGTCCCTTTGGATGGAACACTGGAGGGACATGGCAGGTTTGGAACCTTCTGGTCCCAGGTTTGCCCTTGCCTACCAGAGTCCTTCTGGGGGAGGTCCCTACATAAAGGTATGGGGGATCCCTCAGTGTGTAGAGGAATTTTCACCTGGCTAGGGCTACTAGACTGGGTGCCCCTAATCTGCTGATGGGGGGCTTCCTCTGGACAGGGGGCCCGGGGGGTCCACTGACCTCCCTGACCTCTGCAGCCCTGGGCTGACTGAGGCAGGGTAGAGAGGGGCAGGTTACCTGCTCCAGACTGGGTACCACCTTGGAAGGGTCCTCTGCCATCAGGGGTGTGGCCAGGCCAGGCCTGACTACCTCTGTGGCAGTTCCTTCACTAGGGGTAGGGTCAGTTCCCTGAGGAGGCTGACCCTTACCTACTGTCTGGGGGGAAGAAGACTTTTCTTCAACCCTTGTGCTCTCTTTTGGGGGAGAGTGGGCCATTCTTTCAGGCTCCATCTCTCCAAATTCTTGGGCTGGGGCTGTGGCCATCACAGCCCCACTAACCTTTGCAGGGACGCCCAACATCCTAAGATGGGTTTGGTGTTCAACTTCAGCCCAGGCTGAAATTTCCAAATCATTGCCCATCAGGCAATCTACAGGTAGGGTTGGGGACACTGCCACTCTTTTTGGGCCTGTGACCCCCTCCCAGCTGAGATTGACTATGGCCATGGGGTGATCTGTTCTGACACCATCAATGTTGGTCACCTGGTATTTAAACTCAGGTAAAAGCTGGTGAGGGGGACTAGTTTCCCTGCCACCATGGTGACACTAGCCCCTGTGTCCCTAAATGCCACAGCTTTCTGACCATTAATCATTGGCTCCAGTCTGTACCTGCCCAATGCTATGGGACCCATGGTAAAGGTGGCAAATCCTATACCACCATCAGAGTCAGAGGAGTCTGTTGAGGGGTCCCTGTCTAAACTAGGGCCCACCTCTGTTCCTCTTGCAAAAGCACCTAACTTTTTGGGTGCACTACTCCCAACTGGAGGATTACTACTGGTAGTACCAGGAGGGGTGGTAGTAGTTGTGGGAGGAACATTTTCTTTATTGCCAATCCTGGGGCAACTGGGATCAGTTTTCCAGTGCCCAGGCTTTTTACAGACATGGCAATATGGTTTCTTTTCAGGAGAGGAAGGAGTTTGGGACCCACCCCCAGAAGAGGAATTTTGGGGCCCTGTAGGGGACTTATCCTTAGATTTATCCCCACCTTTCTCTTGGGACTTAGTAGAATCTTTCTTCTGGTCACCACCCTGATTTCTAGTTTTTACTCTGGTTCTGACCCATTTGTCTGCCTTCTTTCCCAATTCTTGGGGAGAGGTCAGATCAGAGTCCACCAGATACTGGTGCAAAAGCTGGTTTTGACAATTATTAAGGATCTGCTCCCTCATAATCAAATTGTACAATCCTAAAAAGTCATGCACTTTGTTGCCATGTATCCAACCTTCCAGAGCCTTTGTAGCACAATCTACAAAATCAACCCAGTCTTGAGTCTGAGCTTTTTGGGTGTCTCTGAACTTCAACCTATACTGTTCAGTGGTTAGGCCAAACCCATCTATCAGAGCACTCTTCAAGACTGTGTAATTGTCAGCATCCTCTTCTCTTACAGTGAGGAGCTTGTCTCTACCTTTGTCTGCAAAGGAGAGCCACAAGATTGCTGCCCACTGCCTCTGGGGGACCTTCTGAACTTTACAGGCCCTCTCCAGTGCAGTTATCCATTTGTGGATGTCATCCCCACTCTGGTAGGGAGGGACAATCTTGTTTAGGTTTCTATGGTCATAAGACCTTTCCCTATCTCTAGGGATATTGCTGCCACCATGGGACTCTAGTCCCAACTTTCTTCTCTCTCTAAGGAGATCTAGGGATTCCCTATCTAAAGCCAATTGCTTTTTTCTGATTTCCAGCTGAGTTTCCTCATACTGGACCAGCCTCTTTCTTCTCTCATGAGAGGATTCCCTCCTATGAGATGAGACAGAGCTCCCTATTGAGGTGCCAGAGTGGTTAGACTCCTGAGAAGGAGACCTAGACCTTCTGGGCACACTCTTAATCCTTCCTGGGGGGACAAAGAGGGCATCATCTTGATCATCCTCATCATCATCCACAGGAGGGATTGGGTTTTCCAGGTCAGGGTCATTGTCACCCTCCTGGCCAGTTTCAGAGGGGGGCTGGGGGTATTGGTACCCCTAGCATCCTCCTCTTCTCCTGCCCCACCCTCAGCTCCTACCCCTTCAGTCCCTACAGGCTTACTAAGGTCATAAGCCACCAACAACTCCTTGAGGTGTTGGGTGGTGGGGCTTTGGCCTGTCCTTAATTTTCTCAAGTTACATAAAGCTCTCAATTCCAAGAATGGGAGTGTATCATACTTGGAGGGTGGAAGCTCAATGGCTTCCTGCAAGGATTCTTTGGATCCTGCCCTTAAAGACATTACTAGTGTGGTGTGGTGTATGCACTACCTACTCTAGTGTGGCCTACTAAACTCTCTTGAGTTGTAGAAAGGGTTGTGCTATCCCTTAACACACAACTCTAAGTTCAGTAGAACTTACTGTTATTCTAAGCTTAAATTATATGTACCTTAGGTACCTTTAGTGGTTTTCAGTTGATCAATTCAATTGAGATTATCTGGTAAAACAATAGCAAGCTGGAATCCCACACGCTGCACACCAATGTGAGAAGTTGGCCTGGCATATGCTGTCCACTAATTATAGTGGGCACCTTGCACCAGTCCAAATCGACTCTTATGGTAGATAGGTTAAAGACAACCTTATTGAAAGCTATCCTAGTGGTAGCTATGGAGAGCAGCCTTCAGGCTAAGTCTTGAAGGAATGTAAAGCAGCTTGTTTTACCAGTCTATAATCTCTTGAGTGACCAAATGAAAGAGCACCACACCAGGTATATATTCAAAATATATGTATTTATTACTAAACACACCCCTCTAGTCTCTTTATGAGGCTAGAGTTCGAAGTACATAGGTTATAAGATCTTAAATCACAGTAATAGCACAAATACACGTTTGGGCCCTAGGGGCGTACCAAACCATATACCAATAAAGTGGTATGCGAACCACGACTGAACTAGACACTAGGCCTAGAGCCTCTAGAAGTGCTTGGACCACAAGGAACCACCCAAGGTAGTGACACAGGGGACCCACGGGAGACGCGTGCAGTGTAAATACACAACCGCGATACGCCGTTAACTTCTATGGAGAAAGTCGGGATCGGGAAAATAGAGGAAAGGGACACTTAAAAGAGGACTAGGACAAAACCCTTTGAGATCTAGGACTTTGAAGAGTCTCTACCCACGGGAGCACCGGAGTACTCGTGTTACCTCACCCAGGGAAGCCGGGTGCATAGGTGCCTTTCGGGGTCGGGTTTCGTCGTCGATTCGAATGGCGATCTGCTGCAAAGTGCTGCTGGCGGCCAAGAGAAAAGTGTCCGGGTGGATCCAAGAGTGGATCGGAGTTCTGGTGAACCTGAAAGCAGAGGGGACAGAGTCTGGGTCACTAGCCAGTGACCAGGAAGGCGATGGACAGATGCCCACCGATGTCGAGTGCTTCAGGTGCGTTGACGGTCGTCTTGACTCTTCAGCCACGAGGTCCGGGAGGCGTTGTCGGCGACCAGGAGCAGGATTCGGGCTGGTGCTCGATGTCTGTCGAGTGCTGAGGTGTCGGCGACCAGATTGGACCCAACAAGCCTTGGCAACGGCAAGTCTCGAGTAAGATGTAGATCGTCGATGGTGCAGACCAGCAAGGTCTGTGGAACTCACCCAGCGAGGGTAAGTGAGGGCAGGCCTGGAGCAACCAGGATGCCAAGTAAAGAAAAGATTGGCCTTCGTTAAGGGCTACTAGCCAACGGGCTAGCGACCGCGAAGGAGCCTCGTGACGCCGCACGTGGAGCTGGCTTACAGGACACTCGTGGAGTGGGGGCCAGTGATCTTCGGTGCAGGTGGTGCTGGAGGCTAGGGCTACTCGGAGCCCAAAGCACGACTTCTTGGGAGACCCAGAAGATGGTGCACTTGCAAATGTGCTCGGTGTCCAGGGGTCACGGTCTCAAGTCACCCACGATAGCCACGGGCCTCAGCTTTGCTGGGGACTCAGGGTAGCCTCGGGGAAGTCTGAGAATCCACCTCTGGTGATGCGATGACTTCGGCGTCCGACGGGAGCTTCAGTAATGCGAACCGGACAGATGCTTCTTTGGTGCCTGCCAAGCAGGGGAGTCACTCCTTGACCCCAAGGGAGATTCTTCAGTCCTCTAATCTTGTCGTAGAGCGTCGAAGGTCCAGGATTCAGTTTCAGAGTTTCGTCCAGGTATAATCTAATCTTGCTGTGGCAAGGGTTCCCCATTTTAACCAGTAAAACAGGGAGGGACTAACTCTATGACCCCACCTATGGGAGGGTCAAGGGAGGGGGTGGCTACACCCACTTCCCTTTGTCCAGTTTCGCGCCAGAGCAGGGGCAGGTAGCCCCTGAGCTGGTTTGAACTGGCATATGCACAGAGGAGCCTTTTGCTCCCCCAGTGCAGGACTTCAAAGCACTCTAAGAGTGCACCCACCCAGCCCCAATACACATTATCCTGTCTGGGGAGGTGGTCACACCTCCCTGCAACAGGAAACCTATTGTCCAGGCCTCCCCTGCCGGAGTTTCGTCCAGCAGCAGGAGGCCAGACTTGTGTCTGTGGCAGCAGCATCCATTTTGTGATGCCAGGGCTTCAGAAAGAAGTTACCGGGTAAGCCAGAGTTAACATGTCTTTCCCTCTAGAAGGGTGGAATGCTACCCCCGCCGCCAGGATTGGCGGGGGGTAGTATTCCAAGATGTTTGACACCAAACACGACATGTTTAGGTGCAGCCATTCCAAAGTTAGCATTTTACCGCGAGGATATAATGCGCTTAAGAGTATATGGTCAGGCTGCACTACAAACAGCATCAGAGATGGTCTCCGAACGCTGCAGAGGGGCCCTGCTCATGCAGGGGCACCCTCTCACATAGGAACCATGCACTCTGCCTTTAGGATTGATAAGGCCTGCCTTAGGAGTGACTTATAGGTTTATATGTGTGTATGTATTTAGTGATATAGGTAACCTATATCACAGTAAGGGGTGCATGCACCACCTTACCCAGGCTGCAGTAGCAGACCTGTGGTGTCAGTTTGGATGGCCTTCCAGGGGTGGCATAATACATGCTGCAGCCCCTGGCAGGCCTCTGAGGTACCTATGCCCTTGGTACATAGTATACCATATACTAGGGACTTATAAGGGCACTCCAGATTCCAATCAGAGATGTGCCTAAGGCACATGGAAACCTTTTTACAGAGAAAGCAGATAGACTGGGGCCCTGAATAGCAGGATCCCAGTCCAACTAAGTCATAAACCAGCAAAACACCATAAAAAAAAGTGGGGGCAACCATATAGTCAGATTCCACCTTCCTACAATCTCATACAGCAATAGTGAATGAATTTATGAATTATTATTCAGAGTTATATAATAAACCTCCTTCTAATGATTTATCACTTATTGATACATTTTTGGAGAAGTGTGGTTTGCCTCAAATTTCTCAATCAGCTAAAGATAAATTAGATATGCCAATTTCTATTGAAGAAGTACATTCAGCTATTAAATCACTTAAGTTGCGTAAATCTCCAGGTCCGAATGGTATTCCAGCAGAATTTTACAGAGAATTTGCTACTCTCCTGTCACCACATTTATTCAAATTATTTACTCATTTTAGTATTACAGGAACAATGTCAAGGTCTTTTACAGAAGCTTTGATTATAGTCCAGATAAAAGACCCCTCTATGGTTTCAAATTGTCGTCCTATCTCTTTGATTAACCAGGATTGTAAACTTTACGCAAAGATCCTTGCAACTAGATTGGCTTCTGTACTTCATTCCATTGTGCATATTGATCAATCTGGTTTTATGAAAAACAGACAGTCAGTAAACAATGTGAGATTATTACTTCATGCAATTGAAAGTGGTGCATCATTAACTCAACCTGCTGGCCTGCTGGCCTCCTAGCTTTCAAGGCAGAAAAGGCTTTCGATAAAGTACATTGGCAATATCTCTTTCATTCCTTGACTGCATTTAATCTGGGTTCCTCATTTATTCGTATGATTTTAGCTTTATATTCAGGTCCGTCTGCTCAACTTTTTATTAATGGTCAGATATCTAATACATTTTTACTTTACAGAGGTACTAGGCAAGGGTGTCCGTTATCGCCTTTATTTTTTTTACTTGCAATAGAACCTTTGTTACTTGCGATCAGAAATTCTATGGAAATAACGTTCCTATTAAAACCTCTGCATATAGCATAATGCTTAGGGGCGAACCTGCTGGTGGGTGAAGCAGTGTGATCCCACATTGGTTTCCTGTTTAAAAGGCTCCCAAGCTGCCGCTTGAGCTGACGAGCTCGTGGAGAGGCACCTGCGCGCCTTGAGAGGTACTGTGACCCGAGAACACTTTGGCAGCCTGCTCAGCAACCCCAAATACTTGAACGCCTAATCTCTACTGACGACGGATAAGAATCCAGAAACACGTGTATAGAGATGGCCAGCACTAATCTGCACCAACTTGGTGAAATACTCGAAAGACTTTTGCAAGTATACACGCTTGGCGAACTGCATTCACCATAATGCTTAGCGGCGAACCTGCTGGTGGGTGAAGCAGTGTGATCCCACATTGGTTTCCTGTTTAAAAGGCTCCCTCGAGCCGCTTGAGCTGACGAGCTCGTGGAGAGGCACCTGCGCACCTTGAGAGGTACTGTGACCCGAGAACACTTTGGCAGCCTGCTCAGCAACCCCAAATACTTGAACACCTAATCTCTACTGACGACGGATAAGAATCCAGAAACACGTGTATAGAGATGGCCAGCACTAATCTGCACCAACTTGGTGAAATACTCGAAAGACTTTTGCAAGTAAACACGCTTGGCGAACTGCATTCACCATAATGCTTAGGGGCGAACCTGCTGGAGGGTGAAGCAGTGTGATCCCACATTGGTTTCCTGTTTAAAAGGCTCCCTCGAGCCGCTTGAGCTGACGAGCTCGTGGAGAGGCACCTGTGCGCCTTGAGAGGTACTGTGACCCGAGAACACTTTGGCAGCCTGCTCAGCAACCCCAAATACTTGAACGCCTAATCTCTACTGACGACGGATAAGAATCCAGAAACACGTGTATAGAGATGGCCAGCACTAATCTGCACCAACTTGGTGAAATACTCGAAAGACTTTTGCAAGTATACACGCTTGGCGAACTGCATTCACCATAATGCTTAGGGGCGAACCTGCTGGTGGGTGAAGCAGTGTGATCCCACATTGGTTTCCTACTTCTCTATATTGGTAATCCGGATTCGTCTATTCCCTCATTACTAAATTTAATTAACACTTATTCTCAATTTTCAGGATATTCACTAAATACTAAAAAAACTGAATTTTTTCCTTTAAATGTTCACTGTTTGCCTGTTATGGTTCCAAACAAAGATATCATTTGGGTCAAGGATAAAATCAAATACCTGAGTATATTATTTTCACATAACATAAAACAATCGATTTCATTAAATTGTGAATGCATTTTAGACTATATCAAAGACAAATTTCAAAAATGGTCTGCACTTCATTTAACCTGGTGGGGGAAGATTGATTCTATTAAAATGGTAAGAAAATCTTTTACTTTCTCTCTATGATGCCAACACAGCTTCCTCTTAAATTCTATAAAAATGTGGATATCATCATTACCAGATTTATTTGGAATAACAAACCTCCTCGTATAAGCTATAAGAAATTGAAGTTAGTTAAGAATAATGATGGTTTAGGTTTACCTAATTTTTTTAAGTATCATAAAGCGTTTATTTTAAAGCAAAGTACGTTATGGTTTCAATCCACAGCACCTAACAATACTCCTACTTGGCTTACTATTGAACAAAATTTGGTTGCCCCGTTTCCATTGCCTGCATTAGTCACTATGTCTAATTCAATGAGTTTGCATCAGAAATCAGCAATTGTGAAATCTACAAAATTAATATTACATGATCTTGATTCAATTTTTCAATGACCTATGGCACTTACATTACACTCATCATTATGGTACAATCCTGGACTTAAATTAAATAGAACCCCAAAATTATGGAATTCCTTGATTAAAGCTGACATTTTTTATTTGAAAGATCTATTCCGTAACAATACTTTTTTATCCTTTGATGAATTGCAAAAATTGTTCAAGTTAAAATCTGCAGATAGTTATAAATATGAACTATTGTGTAATTCAATACTAGACTCTTATCCTAATAATTTTACTCAGAACATGACCTCTGACTTGGCTGTGTATATCCAAACTATGGCCTCCTCACCTCATGCTGTATCTCTCTTTATAAAATTTGAATGGAAGTGCAGGTGATAATATAAGCTTTCTAACTTCTTTTTGGAATAAAGAGTTAGATATCTCATTTTCCCTAGATATTTAGCGGAAAATCTGGCTGAATAACATCTCATGATGGTTACCCGTCTCACTATATCAAACTAATACATTTATTTTGTTCAATTGCTTGTGGACTCCTTTTAGGTTACATAAGGCAAAATTGTTGAATTCTTGTGTATGTTGGAATTGCTCTCAACAAGAAGGAATGTTAAGACATATGCTCTTTGACTGTCCTAATATTGGTAAGTTTTGGTGGGATGTTTGGAATATTGTAAAGAAAATATTGAATATCACAGATAAATTGTCTTCTGCTGTATTAATTTGTAAATCAGTCTCTAGTACAACAAAATTGACAGATCTTGAGGGCAATCTTTTAGATTTTTTTAATATCAGCTGCTTTGAAATCCATTACTGCTAATTTGAAAAATGCTTCATTACTATCAGTACATACATGGTGGGCATGGATAATTTTTTCCAGAAGAGGAGCCAATTTATCTCTTACCGGTGTTGTCCATAACACATCCAATCATCATTTTTTTGGAAACCAATTGATGATTATATAGCTTTACAGTCATGATTACTTCTAGTCTGTTGATTATTTCGTAATTATATAACTATTTTAATTATAGATGATTAGCTCTACTAAAGTTTTATTATGGTTCTGACAATTTGTACTATTTCTTTCTTTTAAATGGATTTTCTACCTTTTCTTTTCTATCTTTTCTTTTCTACATTATATAATTATATTTATTGGTACTTAAGATTGCTTATCTTGTATTAAACCGTTATATAGCTGTTAGATAATTCACTGGTTATCAAATTATATTTTATTTGTACCTTTTTCCGATGCTCTTTTTTGTATGGTCGTCTATTTATGATCAAAAATCAATAAAATATTTGAACAGACTCTGCGTTAATGTAAAACCATGTGAGACAGTTACCTAAGCCCTATGAGAACTTTCTGTGAAGTTTCATTTCTGCATTAGCTAACAATGGACTCACTTCTCGCTAAGAAGCATATTCAATAGAAATGTAACAGTATTGTTGCAAACCCAGGGGAAAAGCGCCTGGGAACGGACGGACTGTGAACGGACGGACTGTGAACAAAGTAAAGTTCCACCCACTTCCATGGAAATGACGAAATGGGAGCACAATTGAACTTAATGAATCTTAATGAAATTTGCAAAGACGATTACTTAATTTTTTCAGATTTTTTGTGATTCACTGATCACCCCACAACAGCCCACTATGAATAACCAATGAGAACCCCATGTACTGATTGAATTGATACGTTAAGGGATGTAAACCTGGAACATTTTGGAGGTATAATTGCCCCATCGGAGGAGGAGTCGGGGGATGGCTGTCATTTTCCTTTCCTGCCTGGCATGCTGTCAGACAGATCTTTGATCCCTATTGTCTTTTCTATGCCCCTTTCCATCCACATCGGTTGGAATAGACTTTAATGAACTGAACTATATCTAAGTGTAAACTCGAACCAGGTACTTTGCCAGCTGGTAAAGGGTGCAGGAAAATAACCTTTTGGCTGAGAGGTTATCTGACTCCGACTGTGGCACATGGTGCAACAGATCAGACTTGACCAGATCTAACTGAGGACGAACTTGAAGCGATCAGCTTTGCTTTGGTTTGTATGATTAATAACTGAACCTCAAATTTATCCTGTTTCTCTCCACAGAGGATTTTCCAGCTGTCGAATGATGCTCTGTTTTGTGTTGTGAGGCTACTTGTAATAATATTTTGTCATTAAATTTGATTTGAAATGTCTTTTTTTGTCTTGTCTTTGCAATACGAGGCATTAGATAAATGTTTCCCATGAATTATCTTTATTTATTCTGTCTCCTTCTTTTGGTCATATTTCTTGTCTCAAGACATTTGTATTTGTGGCTGAGAAAGGTTTTGAATTGGGTTTGAGGTAACAATTATTTTATTCCAGGTCCTCGTAGAATAATTGTTCACGTTTCCTAGTATTTCAGTCCCTGTCAGCTCAACAAAAAGATCCATCGGAGGACTATGGTTTGTAGTAATCAAAGAAATTATTGAGACTATTGTGAGACAGAGGGTTGTTGATGAAATGGGCCTAGTAAGATAAGATTGTTAGAAGGGTGAAGACAAATTTGGTAAGCTTTGCGCTGCATCAGCCACAACAGCCTCAAACCACTATACACAAACAATGTGAACAGTGGCATATCCGAGAGGATCCTGTGACGTATAGACTATTCATTGCTGAAACTGAGAGCCTATTCTGTTGCACTCTAGGCAGAAAATGTAAGCATAGGGAAAGAGCCCAGAGGCTGCTTAGAGCAGCAGGGCCCAGCATATTGGCTCCTGGACCATTATATAATTTTGTTATTTATTTGAGTTTTATATAGCGCTGGCTAGTCCCGGAGGTATCAGAGCGCTTTACATAAGGATCAGCGAGTTACAAAGTTAAAAACAGTGTTGCACAATAACATTAGTTACAATAACATAGCAGAAGATATAGACATGTCCAAAGGGGTATGTAAGGTAGGGGGAAAGGAAAAAGGGGAGGAAAAGGATCGGACCAGGTAGAACCGGCAAGGATGGAGGTGTTCCAATGGGACCAAAACACAATATGAAAAATCGAACAGGGGGATCAATAGAAATAACATCAGGAGGCGAGGTGACTGAAAAGGAAAGGAGGGAGGAGGGAGGAGGGAGACCAAAGGGGGGGGGTTCAGGACAGGGTAAAGGAATTGTTGGGTGTCAAAGGGCGTAGTCCAGCAGCAAGTGAGGCGGCCGAATCCTCCAAGATGGATGACCCGGGAAACGGGCACCGTTTGCAAAGTCACAAAATGGCGGGGCAACGCACAAGATCCAATTCGCAAAATAACAAGGGCGCTGGAATTACGGAGCAGAGGAGAGGGGGGCAGTCACAAGAGCAAGGAGGGAAAGGTATTGGGGGAACGCCGAAACACAAACGAAAAAACACAAACACATTAGTGACTTTACTGAAAGTACACAGGTGGTATTAATAGTATTGTTTAAGAATTCCAACCTTGTAATTTCTCCTTCAAATTTAGTGCCTTCTTAAAACAAATTGGTGAATTCTCTGTCAGCACTTACATCTAACTGTAGTATTGGCAGAGAATATTTTGTCCTCAACAATCTTAGAAATTCTCTGCAAATAGTTCTGATGTTGTCATGAATTGTAGTTCTAAGAATGTAATGGTTCAAGTGAGGACTGTTGACTGGGTCAGTTACTGGTGGGCCAGTTACTGATGGACCTGTCAACGTGTAGCCACTACAATAAAACTTCTGAACTTACCTTGGCTCCAGCGTCTTGACTACAAAATGTTGGCGACGATCTGGCTACACGGTAGAACCTACTGCATGTGAATTGATTCCTACTATTTCTCCTGCGCCGTCTTACACGCTGTGTTCCTGCAAGCATGCACCATAGTGGTTCCTGCCTTGGCGTGATCACCCGCACTTCAGGACATTTGTCAGCTCTGGATTTCACCTCATGTTCCTCTGTTTGTGTGGATCGGAGCAGCCTTCACTTTTGTCGTCTTTGCCAGAATTACATGATCCGTAACCCCAGCCTGCGCCACCCCGACAACTTTGCTTTGCTTTACGGCTGCACTGTTTTCAATGTATTTTTATTTTGGGATACGTCTGGAGTTCTTCCCATAATTAGTGCCTGCCTCGCGCTCTGTCCCGTGTGCAGTGGTGTGCGGACGAGCAGGATACTCGTCATCGGCACTTTTGGCTTCGTGCTCCATCCCGTGTGCAGTGGTACGAGCAGGATACTCATCATTGGCACTTTTTGGTTTCCCGGTGTGACCATCACCTTGCCAGCGACGGCTTTCCAATGCGGAAACGTCACTGTGGCAATGACTGCCCCATCAACAATGGCTTCTCAACCACAGTCACGCCCAGCAACCAGCTGAGCTGAAGTGCGCACTCCTGCTATTTTAACAAGGGCATCTTGGCAGTTACCGCCCTACAATTTCCTCTGTGAATCGGCAACTGTTGGGTAACCCTTGCTCCTTTTTTCGACTAGTAATTCCTAGTCACTGCACTTATCTCGGTATCTGCCTATGAACTTGGCCACATTGCTAGTTGTATAGCAGCTGAAAGGTCATGAGTATAGCTGATCGCGGTGATTCGCACACCTTTCGTAAATTATAACATTTTATGTACTTAAGCAGGAACTTTGTTTGTTGACTATTTTCAAAGGCTATGTTCAAGTTGTGGATCACAGTGATTCACACACTTTAAACTCAAATATATATTGTTATTGTTACAAGGCGGATCTCTGTGATTCACGCACCCTTGTTTTATTTTCACATACATTATTGATTATTATATTTAGTTTTTTTTTAGTGTGTTGCGTTCCTGAATGTCACATGGTCATATTTTTGCTTATTGTACACTGCTAATTTGATCTTTTTCCATCACTTTTGTTTAAAATATCAGTTTATAACCCTTCTTATAGTATATTTAGGGTATGTTGACTTGCTTTAAGTATCATACAGTTCATGAAAATTAATAATTATTTAGGGGGTTTATTATATAGAACAGAGCAAATGTGTCTTCTTTTCCTCATTGTTTTTGCGATGTGTTCTATGCAAGCAGTCACATCTCCTCCTTCTTTCCGGGACAATCCTGGCAAACCACCTGTCAGGTGGGAGGTATGGTTTGAAGCATTTGAAACCTACCTTGGAGCAATTGGTGCTCTAAGATTTAGTGCTGAAAGAAAGAACTGTTTACTCCTGCATTCTTTAGGTTTCGAAGGGAGATCCATTTTTAAACATTTGCCTGACATATCGCATGACGATGCTCAAAATATTGATGAGTATCAGGAAACTGTTTATAAACTTAAAAGCAGGTTTGACAAGCAATCCAGTCTTATGGTATTGAGAGACACATTTTTCAGAAAGAAACAGGTTGAAGGAGAAGACGTAGATGCATATATGTCAGTTTTATGGAGGTTAGCCTCTGTTCATCAATTTGAAAGTTTTACTGATCAGCTTATTTGAGACCAATTTGTATGTCAATGCAAAGATAAGCAAATAAGATAGAAACATCTTGCTATGTGGAATCCGTCTTTAAATGAGACCATCAAAGTAGCCAAAAGTATTAAGATTTCTCAGGTTTATTTGAAAGAATTAGATGTAAAGCCTTGTGAGAGTGTTAATGTGGTGGGGGCAAGTAAGTCCAAGCAAAAAATTGCCAGCAACAGCGGTTTCACTAGTATCAAGAATAAAGCAAACAACAGTAGTCACAACAGTAGCAATATGTGCTTCCGGTTTGGAAATGCCCCTCACCCTAAATAGGGGAAATGTCCTGCGGCAAATGTCACGTGCCATTACTGCAAAAAGACAGGACATTTTGCCAAGGTCTGTCTGAAAAATAAATCTCAAAAGAAAACAGTGGCGTGTGTGATGGAGTCTGAGGATGAGTCAGACACTGAAGTTATTTCTGTGATCAGAGATGAACAAATGAATTCCCAAAGCTTTGTGAATGAACCACTCGAAGGTTATCCATCTTCTGGTGTAGATCCCATAGTAGAGGTGAGTGTTGGGGACAAGCTCCTCAGGCTTTTGGTTGACTAGGATCACCATGATCACTCAAAAATTGCTTGAAGAAACATGGTCCAACCGAGAATTGATGCCTCCTGATTGTTCTCCTGTCTCGTACGGAGGGCGTAAAATAGAACTCCTTTGTTTTATTGAAGACATACTTGAGTTAAAAGGGAGGAAGATAAAGGGTAAGATTTACCTTGCAGTCAAGGGTCACAACATACTTGGATGGTTTCACCAAGGTTTATTTGGGATGATACTAAGACCGGGTGCCAGGAAGCAAGTTTTGGTGGTTGCGTGTGAGCAGGGGGTGAAATGGAAGGAGAGTATCCCTGCTGTTTTTGGTGATAGTCTAGGTAAGATTCGAGGTTTCAGACACAAGGTCATTGTGAAGGAAGGTGCAGTTCCTGTTAAGCACAAACTTAGGGGAGTTAATTTCGGTGTGAGAGAGGACCTCAACAAGGGACTCAAGAGTTTGTGTGACAAAGGAATCATAGAACCCGCTGAGTCTTCTTTGTGGTCATCCCCTTTATTTGTAGCTCGCAAGAGGTGCGGACAGCTGCGTGTATGTGTGGATTTGAGGTCACTAAATAAGGAAATTGGGTTGACTCACACCCATTACCCCAAATCAATGATTTATTTGCTTGTGTCAAAGGGGCTCAGGTCTTCTCCAAACTCGATTTGGCTAGTGCCTTCCACCAGATAGAATTGCATCCAGACCCACACCCTTTGACTGCTTTTGTCTCTCCCCTCGGGACGTTCCAATACCGTTGCATGCCATTTGGGTTGGCATCCGCTGCATCTGTTTTTCAGAGAGTGATGAAGAATCTTTTGAGTGGGGTTGAAGGTGTATTAGTGTTTCAGGACAATGTCTGAGTCCATGCCAAGTATACCCAGTCTCACAATGTTATTTTACGGAATGTGCTCAAGATTTATGAGAAACATGGGGTGGTTCTCAAGACAGAGAATTGCAAGTTTTTGTGTAGAGAAGTAGAATATCTCGGGCACTTAATATCTCAAGAAGGAATAAGACCTAGGCAAGATCTTACTGAGGCTATTGTGAATGCTCTTGATCCAAAAGACAAAACTGGAGTTAAATCCTTGCTTGGTCTATGCAAGTATTACTCAAGGTTCATCCTCGATTTTGCCACCATGGTGCGTCCTATAAGCAACATACTCAAGAAGGGTGTCAAGTTTGAGTGGTCGGAGGAGTGTGTTGCTGCGCTCAATCAGGTGGAATCCAGCTTAAGCAATAGCAAAGCTCTTAAACCTTTTGATCAAGATTTGCCCTGCTGTATTGCTGTTGATGCTAGCCAGGTGGGTTTGGGTGCATTCCTGACGCAAGGTTGTGGTGATAAGGAAAACACTGTAGCATTTGCATCAAGAGTGCTTAGGGATGCCGAACTTCAGTACTCTGTTATAGAGAAGGAATTACTAGCTTGTTTGTGAGCAACAGAAACATTTCGTCCATATGTATGGGGAAAGCATTTCAAACTTCTAACTGATCACAAGCCTTTGGTTACCATTCTTGGGACTGGTGCTAGCAAGTGTTGTACTCCTAGAATTACAAGGATGGTTACCAGATTGCTGCAGTACCAGTTTGATGTGTTCCACATCTCCGGAGGAAAGAATGGGAGGGCTGATTTTCTTTCCCGCTTCCCACAGAATAAAGATGAAAGTGAGGAGTTGGATTTCTATGAGCTCTGTGATGAGGATTCTGAGGATTGCTTTGTAGTTGCATTAGATATACCTGAACTTAACATTTGTTCTGAGGAAGACTGGATGAGTGCTTTGAGGGATGATACATTATTGCAGCAAGTGTGTGAGTTGGTAGGGAGGGCTGGCTCAAGTAGAGGGTGCTGCCTCCTCTTTTACAACCTCACTGTAAGGTTGAGAGTGAGATTTCCCTGGAGGATGGTATGTTATTACACTCTGATAAGTTCATTCCTCCCCATTCAATCAGGCAGATGATTATTAAAAAGGCGCATGATGGTCATTTGGGAGCAACTCTCACTAAACGTCGCATTCCAGAAACATTTTGGTGGCCCAGTATGGATGCAGAGATTAATGAAATTATAGAGAGTTGCTGTGTGTGTAAAGCTGTGGATAAAAGCCTTAAGGTGGTCACATCTCCTCTATTACCCATCGAATGTCCCTCTGGTCCATGTGTCAAGTTAGGGATCAATGTTATGGGCCCTTTCAATTTCTTGCCGGGTGGTTGCAGGTATATTTTAGTCCTTATGGACTATGAATCTAAATGGTCAGAGAACCAAATGCTACGAGTGTGGTTATGTTTTTGAGGGAGGTGTGCATGAAATAAGGGTTCCTAGAGGTCATTGTCTCTGACAGTGGAACTCAGTTTGAAAGTAATGAGTTGCAAGCATTTCTTACTTCATGTTGTATAAAACATTTGAGGAGTTCTTTGTACCACCCACAAACAAATGGTCTTGTGGAAAGGATGAATCGTATGGTGGGGGAGTGTATCATGTGGGCTAAGTCTGAGAACCATGACATTGCCAGATCTCTGGATAGTATGTTGTGGTTTTATAGGACAACGCCTCACTCTGCCACCAAGATTTCACCTTTCGAGCTCTTGAGGGAAAGGAAGGCGAACACTAGTTTTAGACCCAGATGGATGAGTAAATGGATTCAATCAGAATCTGATGTTATGAAACTTATGGATATTGTGAAAGAAAATATGTCACAGACTCAAATGAAACAGAAGCTTTGGTATGAAAACAAGAAAGGTGCTAAAATAGTTCCTTTGGAGGTGGGAGATCTGGTCCGTATTAAGTCTCGCATTCATGTTAAAAAAGGAAAGAGCAAATACGTTGAACCTACCAGAGTTTGTTATGTTTCATATAGAGGCCCTAATATAGACGCGTTCATATATGCCGTATATGGTCATATTCGCATATGCCCTATTTTGGTCATAATTGTCTATGCCCTATTAT
This sequence comes from Calotriton arnoldi, assembly GCA_963921515.1. Taxonomy (NCBI): domain Eukaryota; kingdom Metazoa; phylum Chordata; class Amphibia; order Caudata; family Salamandridae; genus Calotriton; species Calotriton arnoldi. Next base: position 63,390 of record CAWUFW010016953.1, on the reverse strand, counting down.
AGTCATGATCTCCTATGCCCTAATATAGGCATGATCTTTCACCTACATTAGTTCCCTACAGTACACAACGAGCTCTGAGGGTTGAACGTTATCTAGTCTGTGGTTAGAACACTGCAGGGTTTTTCCCGAACACAGGCCTACAATGTACTCATAAATTATGCATGAGCATTCACCAGCTACATCTCCCGCATAATATATATGTACAAAGTTTACCCCTGACGTCTTCCTCATGTCTAACAAAGACCAATACAAACCATACTTAGGGACGAGACACTTTAGGGTATAAATACACCACATCTTGCCACGGTAAGATAGAGGGAACCGAGACTTCCATGCTGACACACTGACCAGAACGCTGAGGCTCCTGCATGCAGTCGCTCCAGCTGACAGCGGTCTAACACAGCCCTTGCGGGGTGTCCAACTCGAGACCAGGACGGGGTCCCATACTCTCTCTATTCAGGTAATGGGGTTCGACTAAATCCTAGAAGGATTCTTGGCTCTTAGGCTTTTAGACCTACACATATGCTAAGTACACTCAGGTACATCTAGTTAGGCATCGTAGGAGTACGCGCACTTTTCATAATGCTTTTTATATTCATGTATTCATGATTATTGCAATATGGTAGAACTGTTCTATCCCTTCACTTTTATCGTACTGCTGATAATATATCTCTGCTATTGTCTGCTGGTTGCTGCAGCACATATATTTTACACTAGAATAACAACTGTTCAATAAATACTTATTGAAACGCCCAGACTGTTTGTTCTGTGTAACTCTCTGAGACAAAACCGAATAAGTAAGCACAAGTGACTGAGCGAAAAGTAGTACATTGTTTCCCCGATTCTGAGGGATCAGGGTTGTCATGATCTAAGGTTGCCAGAAACTAATCTCTCCCCAATAAGAGAAAATTCTAGTGGCACTGTGAGCTAGCTAATGCAAATCCGGCTAACATACGCGGTGGGTGTGCACAGAATCAGTCTAACACCAAGCCCACGGTTTATGTTATCCAAATGCGCAGGTCCTGCAGGGGTACTATAGGAACTACACGACATGGCGCCGCCAACGTTGGTTGGGTACTTATTTAACAGTAGAATCTGAGTAGTTCAGTCGTGCTATTCTCAGAGAACCTACTCACAAAACCCCAGAGACGTCTGGAGTGGGTGGGCACAAACTCCGCCACAGCTGAGTAGGCGAGATATCCTATTTAGCGGCTGTTGGTTAATCAAGCTTGAAGGACATTTAGTTCCTAAATTGTGCATAAAACCTTTAACTAAGTTCTCTTGAAAAAGCTTTTCTTTTCAAAATGACTGAGAGCGATGAAGAAAGAGTAAATCTGCAGGTCTCAGCCCGAGAACCACCCGAAAATGCAATTGAAATTGCACCTAAATTCAGACATACGCTCACCATGAAACTATTAAAAAATGGTTTACCACCAAGGGGTGGCGTAGTAGCTCTCGTGATTGAGGCACACGAATCAAATAAAACAGAGGTATTCTATTCATGGGTTACATTCCCAGCAGCAGATGCTGTAACAAAGACATTTCACTACTACATAGAAGGAGATGCACCAGAGGAATACTGTCCATTCGATGACATAGAGATTCCACTCACGTACCAGGAACACTTATACTGGTTTAAAGGCGCCCTACCCCACTTAAGAGCAAGAGTAAGACTAGGCCCGCTCGGAGGAGACGAGGCCACATGGCCAATACTAGCGGCTTACACACCGCATCCTGACATTGGCACAATGACACAGCCAGAATTACTCATACAACACAGAGATTTAATTAAAATCTACAGAAACCTGACACAATTCGTCATGAGGACTCTCACAGTTCAACCAACAACAGTTGCAACAAACAGGACCCAATTCCAGGGTACGGCAACTAAAATTACTCCTCAAACATTACACGCGGTAATGGGCAAAATGCCCGCAAAACGCGAACAAATACCATTCTGGATAGCTCAGAAAATAACTCAGCTTGAGGCGGGATTCCCGAATACTACCACCTATGATAAACACAGAATACTAACAATCTGCTTGCCCATGGGGATCACACCACAAGTAGAGGACTGCACCTCTTGGGGTTCAGTCTTTGCTGCCATATATACCAGAGCACATGGTATCCCGTCATTAGCAGTTGTACCTGATGTATTGAGACAGATACAAAATTAATACGGAGCAGAACCTGCCCTAAACTTAGGGATGAAGTTACTAAATAACTTTGACCAGGTATCAGCCATAATACTAGCTAATATTAAAGGGGAAGCAGCTTCAGTGGCGATCCGCCAACGTCTAAGGGAGTTCAGTCCAGTAGATCAACAACACGAACTACCTAAAATAATTGAAACTGCATATGCAGAACTAGGCAGAGACAGCTTAGGTGGGAAAGCATTAAAACCACAACTGGTGGGCAGTCCTGAAAAGGACACTACAAAGCAGACACCTACTTCTTCTAAAAAGAAGTGGGTAAATAAAAAACAACAAAAGTCTAAAGACAACAGATCTCAATCCAGAGGTAGGTCTCCTCAACAGGAGCCCTCTGAAAGGAGGTATAACCTCAGGAATAGGGATAATATTAAAAAACCTAACAGGTATCAGGATACTGATACACGTTCCTCTCGTTCCTTTCAGAGTTCATCAAAAAACTCCGAAAGGGAAGGACGGTCAGAGGAGCGTACAAAGTCCAGAGACTGCGGACTACGCACCTAAAAATGAAGATAAACAAAAACCTCAGTTCAAAAAGAAGAAGGTAGCAGGTCTCAATATCAGACATGCCCAGAATTCTGAGGACACAGCTTCTGAACGGGGAATGGGCTCTGACGATGCTAGACAGCGCGGCAGAAGGAAGCCCCGCTGGCGCCTCGCTACATTCAGCTGCCTCATACTTAGTTATTATTCTACCTTCATGCTGTTGGGAAATATATTGTGATATTACTGCCTTAAAAACATTTACCGCTGCTAACGTTTGTCTTCTGAAAACATATGCTGTGATATTTGCTGTTCGTTAAACACTTATTGCTGCTAACTTTTTAAAATATCTTTTAAATACTTTTATTGTCCGATTATTGTGATATTGCTGCTTTTAAAAACATTACCGCTGCTAACGTTTGTTTTTGGAAACATATGCTGTGATATTGCTGTTCGTTTAAATACTTATTGCTGCTAACTTTTTTAAATACCTTTTAAATACTTTTATTGTCCGAGAGCTTGCTCAGTGCTCAGTCTTGTTCCGGTGTGTGCCGACCCCGGTCCGTCACGGCTGCCGTGCCGATTGAACGGAGGGCGGACACACTAACCTTGATCCCTGCCTCACTTCCACCGCAATTCTCTTCCGGGTTGGACGCGGTCTAGTTGTCCACCGGAAAGCATTTAATAGGCCCGATGGTGCAGACGCGCAGCGGACTTAAGTAAGCCCCACTGGCGCCTCGCTACATTAAGCTGCCTCATACTTAGTTATTATTCTACCTTCATGCTGTTGGGAAATATATTGTGATATTGCTGCTTTAAAAACATTTACCGCTGCTAACGTTTGTCTTCTGAAAACATATGCTGTGATATTTGCTGTTCGTTAAACACTTATTGCTGCTAACTTTTTAAAATATCTTTTGAATACTTTTATTGTCCGATTATTGTGATATTGCTGCTTTTAAAAACATTACCGCTGCTAACGTTTGTCTTTTGGAAACATATGCAGTGATATTGCTGTTCGTTTAAACACTTATTGCTGCTAACTTTTTTTAAATACCTTTTAAATACTTTTATTGTCCGAGAGCTTGCTCAGTGCTCAGTCTTGTTCCGGTGTGTGCCGACCCCGGTCCGTCACGGCTGCCGTGCCGATTGAACGGAGGGCGGACACACTAACCTTGATCCCTGCCTCACTTCCGCCGCAATTCTCTTCCGGGTTGGACGCGGTCTAGTTGTCCACCGGAAAGCATTTAAAAGGCCCGATGGTGCGGACGCGCAGCGGACGCGCGCCGAAGGCGCACCTAAGGCAAGCCTGTCTGCGCCCGTCCGCGCCCGAACGGGCCAAGCATTATGCTCAAATCCGGTCTTACTCAGCACAAGAATTAAAATCTCTGCACTCTGGTAATTATTTACTCAATCCCCTCACTAACGTTACACTGATTAAGCTAGGAATCATGGAAACAAGGGCCACCTTTCCCGAAATTATCACCTTTGCTCATGCTACAACGACTACACAAAGACAGATCAGACACACCAATCTTAAACCTACTATTTTCTACCTCAACACTCGGTCAATGGTGAAACACCAGCTTGAGATATTCAATTTATTGGACTCTAACCGACCTGACATCTTATTCCTAACGGAAACTTGGCTGTCACAGAATTCTGCCCCAGACATTCTAGCAGCTCTCCCTAATGACTACTATATCCTGCAGGCAAATCGCACATCAGGGATGGTAAGCGGGGGAGTAGCGGCTATTGTTCACCATGATTTAAAATCTACAAGCTTAACCCCACTTGATCTACCTTCAGTAGACAACTTAGTCTTTAAGCTGGAGTCGGCTTCAACTTCCTTAATTTGTGTGTTACTGTATAGACCACCCAAGAATATGTCCTCATTCCCTCATTCCTTAGCTGAACAGTTGGCTCAGCTAACCACCAACAATGCCAAAATATTACTGCTTGGTGACTTCAACTATTGGGCCAATGATACTCAAGGCGGTCCCCATGCGAAAGAATTGAACGATCTTCTTAGTGGGCTAAACCTCAGTCAGCAAATAACTATGGCAACACATAATAAAGGACATATATTGGACCAGGTGTGGACAGCTAACATCACGCTATCTGCACTGACTATCTCTCCCTGCATTTGGTCTGATCATTTTTTAATCCAGTTTATCATCAATTATGTTGCTAAAGTAAAACCTCCAAGTCTAAAAACATCAGTAGCTAGGAACTGGAACAATATCAACAAAACGCACTTCTACGCCACCTTAGCAAATACTGTCCCTACACATTAGACGTCTATCAATTTAAGTGAGGAAAATCTCACAGCATGGCTCACTATGGCCAGCAATGAACATGCTCCATTAAAAACAATACGTTCAGTAAGACGTCATGAGGCACAAAGATGGTTCTCTTCCGACCTACAAAATCAAAAGCTAGCACTTCGTCAATCAGAAAGGAAATGGAGAACCAGTTATTCTTTTGACAACAAAGAATTTGACCCAATTGAAAGAGTATAAAAAGTCAATCTCTTCCGCGAAGGCTGCTTACTTCTCAAAAATCATGAGCTCTACTAACAGGTCTAAAGAAATATTTACCATTGTGAACGAATTATCCAATCCAGATAGAGTTACACTAAAATCTACACCCAGTCAAGCCTTTTGTAACTCCCTTAATTCGTTCTTTATTGACAAAATCGTCACTATAAAATCCAGCATCCCTTATTGCCCACCTCCTGAGGGCTCACCTTTAGCGCTGGAAAACTCATGCTCCCTTGAACAATTCCCAGCTATAGACAGTACGATTGTTTTGGACCTTCTATCCAAAGTAAAGTTGGGATCACCTACCGATAGTTGTCCGCCTCATATTTTAAAAGATGTTTTTACCACCTTTCCCGGTCCTGCCTTGGCACTTCTTAATGACTCTCTGGCACAGGGCTGTGTTCCAAAAGCGTTTAAAGAAGCAACTGTGGTTCCCTTACTAAAAAAATCTTGTGCGGACCCTAGGGTTCTGACCAACTATCGGCCCATTTCCTTGCTCCCCTATTTGGCAAAAATACTGGAATCCCATGTGGCCAAAAGCCTTTGTACCTTTATTGAACAGTCTGGCTATCTTGATCCAAATCAAGCAGGGTTCCGCCCAGCCCATTCTACTGAGGCAGTGATACTTAATGTTCTGGACACGCTTCGGAAAGAAGTTGACAAGGGCTCCCCCCAGGTCCTGGTGCTACTAGATCTGTCTGTGGCATTTGACACAGTCGATCATGGTATTCTGATCGACCGTGTCAGGACTGCCGGCATCAAGGGGAGGGCATCTAGCTGGGTTGAGTCATTTCTAGAGGAACGCACTCAGTCAGTACGTCTCTCCCAGTTCTCTGCACCTAAAATGGCAACGACATGTGGAGTTCCACAGGGCTCCTCGTTGTCTCCTCATCTATTCAACCTCTATCTCCTTCCCTTACTTCATTCCCTCAGAAACAGGAAAGTATGCACGTACAACTACGCAGATGATATGCAACTGGTGTTCTCTATCGACAACTCACCTGAGTCGATATCTGAATTCCAGGCAACAATGTTGCACATTCGCGACAGGATGAATAACAACCAGCTAAAATTAAATCCGGACAAAACAGAAGTGATTCTGTTGGGTGGTCCCCTGAACCCATGGAATGCACAGTTTTGGCCGAGTGAACTGGGTTCCCCACCCAACACTTCTCCCTCAGCCAAAAGTCTGGGAGTGATCATCAATAGTGATCTCACCATGAAAGCTCAGATAGGAGCAGTAACTTCCACTTGTTTTTTTCAACTGAGGAAAATAAGAAAGATCAGGAGATTGCTCACACGGGAAGCCTTAATCCAGGTGGTCCTAGCTATGGTGATATCACATCTGGATTATGCCAATTCTTTATATTTTGGCATACCACTCTACCTCACCAAGAGACTGCAAATGGTACAGAACCAGGCAGCCAGACTGATATCCCAACAACCTAGATGGGAACACATCACTCCCACCATGAAAGAACTACACTGGCTTCCCATCCCACAAAGATGTGCATTTAAGGTTGGTTGCCTTATCTTTAAAACTCTGTATGGTGCTAGCCCAAAATTTATATCCAGACTCGTTCAGAAATACGTACCTGCACGTAGTCTACGCTCTGCCCATAAGAACCTCTTAGCCATTCCTCCCTACAGACGGAAACGAATGGGAGGCTGCAGGTTTGCAGTATTGGCACCCAGTTTCTGGAACACTCTTCCTTTGTACATAAGAACTTGTACTGAATTCACAAGGTTCCGTAGGCTTCTTAAGACTTGGCTATTCACCCAAGCGTACAACTAGTTCTTCAGACAATTGAATACAGGGGGCCCCAACAATTCCTTAAGTTTAGCGCCAAGAAACCAACTGGTGTACGTGCGCTTTATAAGAAATTTTAACATAACATAACATTAACAAGTAACAATAGCTCGCCAGAACCTGAAGGAATTTCTGGTGACAGCGGAGTTGACTGAGTATATCACGGTGGAAACACCTGATACTCGGGTAAGTGTCCCACATAAGTTACATGAGATAACACTCCGGATGGAGGGGGACAAGCCCAGGAAAGTTAAGGGTCTATTTTGGAAGAATTTGTCATCTGGATATGACATCCTATTAGCAGAGCAAGACTGGCCGCCAGCATTCGTCATGGAGTGCCCTAAGGGAGAAAAGGTAATTTTTCCAGCATTTTCCAACCTCGTTCCCATACATTTAAAACATGCATATGCGCAGGAGTGGGCGGTTGCCCTAGCTCCAGCATTGTACAAAAATCATGTTGGTTGAGAGGAGGATTCAACCCATAACGTGATCCCGTTAAAAGTTTCCCCAAATGCCCAAAGGCAATACCCTATAAAGCAGGAAGCTAAAAAACAAGTCAGGGAGATCCTAGATCAACTAGAATACCAGGGTGTGATAGAAAATTGCACCTCACCAATGAACAATCCTTTGTTCCCCGTATCAAAACCTGACAACACATATCGTCTAGTTTTAGATTACAGACATTTAAACACTTGCACAAAGACATTTGCAGTACAAAATGCACACAGTGCGCATTAATGAATAACACTGTGCGACAAAAATACAAAACAACACTTGATATCTCAAATGAATTTTTCTGCCAAAATATAGCGCCTGAAAGCAGGTATCTGACCGCATTCTCAGCGCTAGGGTCCCAACGGCAATTTTAGTATCAGTAGGCCAGATACACGCTATGTACAAAGACAACACCCAGGGGTAGTGACATCCTATAGTGTTGGGAAGTTGTGCCTTGATTGGCTAGAGACCTCAACACTCACAGAAGTAAAACATCACTTGACCTTACTCACATCTGATATAGACCTTAGGGATTTCTTGTCAGGCCCAAGGAGAACACGTCAGAAACATTTCATATATGCTGGCATTTATGCCTATTATAATGAAAACTGGAAAATATCCCAACAAGAGGCCGCAGAAAGGATACGGGAAATAGACCGTATTAACCTAGAGAAGACATTAGCTGTAGTGGATAATGGGTTAACAACTTTGACCTCCAGGATTTACTCCTTAGGCAACATTGTGTCTTCGGCAATCGACATATTAGAACAAGATCTGGCCTTGTTACAACACGGGCAATCCCTATTACGTTCTATTATGATGCTAAGCTGGACGCTGCAATCTTTGCGTGCAGGCTATGTGTCCTGGCGTTTTATAAACACCACGTCTCTGTTTTCAGAATACAATCTAACTGATAAACAGACAGAAATGCCACAAAGGGGAGCCAAATATACAATGCTGCGTATTGAGAAACTGGAAAGGTTACCATTCACTGTAGCCGAATTACCATCAACTGAATGGCTAATTCATGGCCAAATCACTTTGCCGGTCACTACATTTCAGTTTCAATATTGCCTTGAGCAAAGGCAGGCAGGCAGGTATGAAAAAATGGGTAAGGGTTACATTAAGGAAACTTGGGAGTTACCATATAGATATCGATGCAGGAATGGGGATCGAGAAGTGTATCTGAGTGGTACAAACTGCAAGAATGCTTTAAGCGGTTCTCTCGTGTCAGGATATTTCTCTGCACGGAGCATGCAGTGGTTCGGTAGCGAACTTATCGTGTCACATGTCAGGGACCCCAGCGGCCATGATCATGCCAGTTTTCCAGCTGCTCTCGAATGGGAGTTACTTGATGCTAAACGATCAAGGTTGCTGTGGGATGCTTCCGGGCGTCGCCTATCTGGTCACTGTTAACTCCAGGGTTACTTGCTGTATGTAAGTATTGTTTCCGCCACTGAACACAGTCAGGGAGGCGCCGTTATGGCCTTCATTGAATGTTTCCTTCATACAATTTGATACTTTGAGCAGACTGAAAGCCATGCTTTTACAGCAACCCGTGCCCTTAACCTCCGCTCGAGAAACCTTTGAACTTCAAGTTGCAAGGACCTCGACTGAGATACAGGCACTTATGCGTACGAACTGCCCCTTTCATTTCGCAGTAATGGTGGGTCGTATCTTTAACATGTCTGATACGAGCGGTATTGTACGCCTATTTAAGACCATAGGGTCAGGACTATTAAGCACCTTTCAAACAGTCCTCGGAGTAATCCCAAATTTTATACACTCCGTATTGGGAAGCGTGTTTGGAGGTCTCCCGCTTATCCTGTTCCTAATTGCAGGAGTCCTGATTGTAATCTTACTGCTACGCAATGGACGGCCCAATTTCTGAGGAAATGGCGAACGTACTCAGGGAGCGGAAGTACCGTGAACGCATGGTACAGCTTCTGGGTATACCTTGCCTAAGAGAATTGAACGCCTTTTGGTTTCTTTTGTTTAGACCAGTCTGGGTGGACTGCATCTTACCTGTTCTTCGATGCCTGTTTTGCGGAGAAGAATGCACGTTGGATCTCTGTCTAACGTTTCCATCAGATATGCCTACGGACATGGATGCTATGCTGGACCCCCTAAAGGCCCATGCTCTGGGTTGTCCCCAGAGTCTTCCAATTCTGATGAACGCATTCCTTGAGAATCCACAGGTGCCGTTTGCTCTTGCTGGGTTGGGTGGCTCCTCCACAGGCACTCAGGTAACAACTGCTGCACAAGCTGCCGCAGCACCGACTGTTGGCAGTGCTGAATTCCATCTATGTGCGATAGACGTTCTCTGTGAGGCGTTGGATTTGTCGTCTGCAGTAGCTAACACCGATAATGCTGTTTCTCCCAGCCAGGACACTTAATCTGGAATTGGCTCATTGCGTCCTGGGAAAGAATTCGGCTTCTCCATTTCGTTTCATAAATAAGCTAACTAAATTTGGAACACTTCCTAAATTGACACTTTCACCTGAGAAAGAATGACCTTCTTCTGCTTCTAGTAATGCAACTTTTATAAATGAAACAGAATTGACTTTTTCAAGTGGCAACAAAAGAATAGCTGACTTTTAACATTTTTACTCATTTTTAAATGTCTTTTTAAAACCATGTTTTTAGCTGTTTTTAAGAAAGTTTTTAAATTGTCCAGATTTTAAGTATGGTCATTATCATCCAATTCGAAAGTGGATTGGGTGTTATGTTTCATATAGAGGCCCTAATATAGACGCGTTCATATATGCCGTATGTGGTCATATTCGCATATGCCCTATTATGGTCATAATCGTATATGCCCTATTTTGGTCATAATCGTCTATGCCCTATTATAGTCATGATCTCCTATGCCCTAATATAGGCATGATCTTTCACCTACATTAGTTCCCTACAGTACACAACGAGCTCTGAGGGTTGAACGTTATCTAGTCTGTGGTTAGAACACTGCAGGGTTTTTCCCGAACACAGGCCTACAATGTACTCATAAATTATGCATGAGCATTCACCAGCTACATCTCCCGCATAATATATATGTACAAAGTTCACCCCTGACGTCTTCCTCATGTCTAACAAAGACCAACACAAACCATACTGAGGGACGAGACACTTTAGGGTATAAATACACCACATCTTGCCACGGTAAGATAGAGGGAACCGAGACTTCCATGCTGACACACTGACCAGAGACGCTGAGGCTCCTGCATGCAGTCGCTCCAGCTGACAGTGGTCTAACACGGCCCTTGCGGGGTGTCCAACTCGAGACCAGGACGGGGTCCCTTACTCTCTCTATTCAGGTAATGGGGTTCGACTAAATCCTAGAAGGATTCTTGGCTCTTAGGCTTTTAGACCTACACATATGCTAAGTACACTCAGGTACATCTAGTTAGGCATCGTAGGAGTACACGCACTTTTCATAATGCTTTTTATATTCATCTATTCATGATTATTGCAATTTGGTAGAACTGTTCTATCCCTTCACTTTTATCGTACTGCTGATAATATATCTCTGCTATTGTCTGCTGGTTGCTGCAGCACATATATTTTACACTAGAATAACAACTGTTCAACAAATACTTATTGAAACGCCCAGACTGTTTATTCTGTGTAACTCTCTGAGACAAAACCGAATAAGTAAGCATGAGTGACTGAGCGAAAAGTAGTACATTGTTTCCACGATTCTGAGGGATCAGGGTTGTCATGATCTAAGGTTGCCAGAAACTAATCTCTCCCCGATAAGAGGAGATTCTAGTGGCACTGTGAGCTAGCTAATGCAAATCCGGCTAACATACGCGGTGGGTGTGCACAGAATCAGTCTAACACCAAGCCCACAGTTTATGTTATCTAAATGCGCAGGTCCTGCAGGGGTACTATAGGAACTACACGACAAGTTGTTAAGGTTGGTAATGCTGTTCAAGTGGAAGGGGGGCATTGGTGGAATCTTGCAAAGATTCTCAAGGTGAGAACCAAGTTTGGTGGCGATTTTGACAAAGACACGGCAAGTATGCCACTTTGTCCCAGTAAGTGCAGCAAAATGTCTGATTTAACGAACATGGATATTCCTAGAAGAAGCTCTAGAATTATAGTCACTCCCAAGAGATTCCCTGAGTGATATTTGTATATTTTTTATTTTTTGGGGGGGGAAGAAGGGAAGGTATGTGGTATTGGCAGAGAATGTTTTGTCCTCAACAATCTTAGCATTCTCTGCCAAAAGTTCTGATGTTGTCATGAATTGTAGTTCTAAGAATGTTTTGGTTCAAGTGGGGACTGTTGACTGGGTCAGTTACTGGTGGGCTTACAGCTGGATGGACCTGTCAACCGTGTAGTTACTACAATAAATCTTCTGAACTTACCTTGGCTCCACCGTCTTCACTACACTAACTCAAATCTTTACACTGATATACCACAAGGAAGGCATGTTAGTGTGTGTGAGGCACTATCTGCTCTTTCCTTGTTACAGTCTAGGAAACTCGTAGTACCCTTTCTCTTGCCTCCTCTCTTCATCGTTTGCTTTGGTTTTCACTGTTCCCTCCCCCATTGTCACTTCCCTGCTTTCTGCTTTTGCTTTCAATCCTCCTCTTCTTCTTCACTGCCCTGCTTCCATCTCTCCCTCCTACTCTGTCACAATCCCATTTCTCCTCGTCCTTTCAACTTTCTATCCTCTCTTTATTCCCCATCTTATCCCTTGTTTCTGCACCCTTCTTGTATCCTTCACTTCTTCCTTGATACCACCTTCATCTTTCTATGTTTCGCTAGCTTTTTTCCTCCCTCCTTTTAATTCCTCTCTTCTCTCCCTCTCACCCCTGTAATCCTTTTTGGTTTCTCTCTCACCTCTCCCTCATGGCCTCACTCATTTTCTCCCTGTCTCCTGCTCTCAAGCCCCTCATTACTCTCTCCTCCCGTGTCTCCCTGCTTCTGTCTACCCATTTCCCTCATTCCATTTTTCCTCTCTCATTTTGTCTCTGCTTGTCCTCATTTCCACCTCCTTTTTCTTGCTCTCTCATCACTCCAATTCTCTTTACTTTCATCTTTCTAACTTCCTCTGCAGCTATCTAATCCACTGCAACTCCTCTTACTACACTCAGTCTCTTGTCAGCTCTTTCCCACCACCTTTTTGTCTCCTGTGTTAGTCTTTCTCCCTCCTCATCTCTCCCTCTTTCTTTTGTACCTTTTTCCTCCCTTTGCACCACTTTTATCATTCTTTGCCTCTCTCTCGCCTCCTTTCTCCTAAGTCTTGGTGACTCCTATTCATAGTTGGCGCTACTGCCTCTGAGGTGAGGTGGTGGGTGGGTGGGTGGGTGGCAGGGCCGGACTGGGAACCGAAACCGGCCATGGCAAACTGCTCAGCCGGCCCCCCCGTGGGGTGAGAGGGGTGCAGCCGAGCAGTTTGCGAGGGCCGGTTTTGGCTGATTTTGTTACAGGGGGCCGATATTGCCGAACCCCGGTAACAAAAATGGCCCCCCAGGGGCCCAAAACCGGCCCCCACCCTAGCGGCCCAAAACCGGCCCCCACCCTAGCGGCCCACCGGGGAAATGCCCGGTGTCCGCTATGGCCAGTCCAGCCCTGGTGGGTGGGTGTGAGGCTGCTTGGATTCCTGTAACCACATAGAATAGTATGCAAAAAAGCTAGGCACGAGGGGTCAATTTGCAAATTAGGGAGTTTGGTGGTTGTTGTGTTGTGTGACACAACAGGTTAGATCCTAGTGCTTCTAGATCCTGAAGAGATTAGTACTTTGAGATGTGGAGATAGGTTAGTGTGATTCCAGGTGGACATGGGCATCGGGCTTTTGTGTTGAAGTGTTAAGGGAGCCCGGTTTGTTTGGCTGCTTCAGACTTCTGCATGAAAACATAAAATGGTCATAAATCTCGTTTTTTTAATGTATGCCTGACATTAAAGTGATAAGTTTGAAATGTACATGATAATATGCATAATATTATGCAGCTTTCTAAAGCACCCTCTTTACTACTCTAATTTGCGGACTATCTTTCTCATGGCCACGTGGGTGGTAGTTGCTAAGTCTATGATATATTTACTGCATAGCTATGATTGCGTAACTATGAAGACTGGATGTACATTGCAAAATATAGTTTTACCTATGGCTGTAAAACTCTAGGGCAGTCCCTTATAAAACCACAAAAAGTAATTAAAAAACCAACTAAAACAATGAATTAATATGCTATTATTTCCGTGCATCTACTTAGCCGAAACTCCTTAATTGTTTTGTCTTTGATGTTGCTTGTAGCGTGTTGTAAAGTACACTGCGAGGGAGAGCAAGTGCTTTGCCCAGTGCTCTTCTGTGTCCAATAGAGGGGAACAGGTGTCAAGAGAACACAGGACAGGGATTAGAGGGACAAATTGGGCGAGAAATTGGAGAAAGTGGGAGGGGAGCGGAAGGAGAAAAATAGGTAGAATACAAGAGGTAGCTGGGTGAGAGAAGGCGAGAGAGGGGAGGAAATTCAGGAAATAAATGAAACCCCTGTTCAATTAGCTTTTGGTATTCCTTCTCTACAAACAGGCTCAACTTGGTGAATGATAAACCCTCCGCTCTTCTTAAAAAAACAGACTAGGTAATATGGGTGTGTGTGTGTCAGTGCGTGTGTGTGTCAGTGTGTGTGTCAATGTGTCAGTCACAGACAGACCACTTGGGACGCTGAGGCTGCCAGCTTTGACTTGAGTGATGCGGCGGAGCCTAATGTGGATAAACATGGTACTTCTGTGAACTTTACATATTGTTTAATATCGAATTGTGAATAATTTCAGGTAGTGTATTTCGACTACAACAGGCAGCACTGTGTGCACTTAGGCACCTGTCAGCAGTGCACTTTCTGCTAATGCAGCTCCTTGGTTAGTGCACCTCGACGGAATCAGGGCAGCACTATAAATGCATGACTAATACATTTTAGTGCGGTAATGCGGACACCGCACTAAAATGCGTTAGTCTAATCCCTGATGTGTGGTACTTGGCAGGGCTGGGTGTATTCAGACCCATGCTAAACCTCTGTTTACACATGCATATATACCAACAGTTTAAATGATGAAAGTGGGAGACTTTTAAAAAATAATTGGGAGAATTTATTTCTTCCATTGACTTCTATTGAGGACTGAATCGGGTCTATTGGCATGTATGGTGTAGAATACCACCCGGACTCTACACATGCAATGTGAAGCACACACCCTCTATGGCCGACAGGGATAAATAAACAGGCGATGGACCGTTCGTGGCCACTCATAGACAGTAAAGGTGTGTGTCTGGTGATTCTACTGTATGCCGGGCCGAGGCCTGATTACTGCTGAGGTCCCAGCCCTTCACACTGGAGATGCAGAGCGACTTTTCCTATTTTTTCGCGGTCTCTGTGCCGCCTGATACCTGTCCGCCTCCCAGCTGAGTGCTGGCACCTCCTGCCTGCCTCCCCAGATGACTCACTGACGCGGCCCTGCTCCTCACCTGCGACTGCTGCCTTCTGCCTGCAGCTTTCAGTGCCGAAGCTCCCCGCATTGGGCCTCCCGCAACGCCAGTCATCTACCCCACCCCCAGACGCCACCTGCAGGCGTTCCAGTGCACAACGCATCTCCTCCTCAACCTCATGTTCCTGGGCACCCATGCCACCTGCTGGCTGTTGCTGCTCACTGCTCCTACATCAGGCCTCAGACGAGTGCATCGATGCCCAGTCAGGCCTCACCATAGTGTAACAGTCCATCTCACAGCCCTCCCCAGTGCCTTTTCTGTGCACACCAGCTTATAGCGACTGGAGATACTGTGGCTCACGTGAGTGTACCATCTATCTGCATCTGTCCTGCAGCTACGCGCCATGGCAGATGACAAGCAAGCATGTACGCCTGGCCCCTAACACTGCCCAGCCACCCCCTCCACACGTCGCTGCCCACGCTGCAGCCCTTCAGCGCCCTGGCAAACCTGGCCACTGCAGCACCCAGATCGCACACATGGATGGGAAGGCTTAACAACTACGTCCGTGCCACACACGAAATGGATGACACAGTGAAGAGGTCACTACTCCTGCACTTCAGGGGCGAGGAAATCCACAAACTCTTTGAAACCCTGCCTGCCACGGGAGCCGAAGATGACTATGACGCAGCTGTAAGAGCCCTCAATGCATATTTTGACCCGCAGCTCAATCCAGATTTAGAGCGTTTCAAGTTGCGCCAAGTCAGGCAACAAGACGATGAGAAGTTCGATGCCTTCCACGCCCGACTGCAACACCTTGCCAGCACGTATGTAGATGACCAACCCAGAGAAGTGCACGCCCAGCTCATCCAAGGTTGCCAGTCCACCACACTGGGACGACTCTGCCTACGCCAGCCTTGCATATTGCTGGTCACCATCCTAGCACTGGACAGCTCACATTAGCTGTCTAACAGTCGGGGCGTGTAGTGCTATAGGCACTCCCATGTATTGGGACCACGTGATGACCTTTGACTACCATTGTTTTAATTGACTTTAGGTGTTTTACTTTACTCTAGCCTGAATGTACCACATCATGTTTCCTGCATGTGCATTTTGCTTTGAGTCTTCATTTTGTGTCTCCTTGTAGCTTCAGAGTGGGAGTGTTTCACAGAGTAGAACAGCATTGCCAGGAGCAGAACATATGGGATGTGCGTTTGAAAGCATGAGAGAGAGAAATGTGTGGAATGTACTTCTCTGTCTCGGAGTGTAGTGTTATAGCCAGTGGTGCCCAAATGTGCATTATGTTGTACATTGGGAAATGAAGTGTGTGATGCTACAGGCAGTGGTGCACAAATGTGCATTATGTTGCACATTGGGACGTTTTATGAAGTTTTTACTATTGGCTTTGACATGCCCTCATGCCATCTTGAATTCTGACTCTCTCTAGCTTGAGCTTTGCACACACAAGCATGCCCCCAGGTTACTCACGTTTTTTAGGTTATTCATGTTCAAGATTGTTTTCTGTACTTTTGGAGATGTTTTCTACTTTCTCAAGCTTCACTAAGATAAAGGGCTGTAACATGTTGGTGCGCATAAGAATACATGAGAACTCCATTGCCTTTGGAAACTTCTAGTGCATTGAGATTATAAAACTGGGGTTTCTTGACTTTGAAAGCGGGATTTTGTTTTGACCTAAAGGGACGTACGCGTCTTATTCAGTGCGACAGTTCCCGGCTTGATGAGTTCTCTTGACTCCGGCTGTGAATCCCCCAGTCTGGTGTGGGCTAAGATGAAGTTTTTGCAGCCAGTGATTTATTTTCTCTGATTATTGGCATTGTGATGTGTGAGTGTGTCTGTGTGCACATTCAAGTCTCCAGTGGTCATAATCATCTGATGTATTCTGTGTATATATCTTTATATCTTTTCATGCTTTCCTTTGATTCCTTGTGTCTGATCACTTGTATTTAACAGTGTCTTTCTCTTGCAGTGTACATCCAGTATCATTATCATTATTATTTGCTTGTATTTTATCCCATGGATTTAATAGTTGCATTTGCTTACTTGTGTGTTATTATTGCTTGCACATATATCTGAAAAGACGATTTCTATGAAGCACAAAGGAAAGTCTCACAATTGAAAAGAGAAGACATTTTATTTACTGGTAAAACCACCAATAAAAAGAATATGGAGAGTGAGGGAGTAAGATTCATTACCACACACAATGAGAAACATATTCTGTTAAGAAAAGCACAAGCCAAACATTGGCACTTATTTCAAAATGACTCAGTTATCAGTAAATACATTCCCAAGAAACCCCAAGTAACTTACAGGAAAGCAAGATCCATGAGGGACTTACTGGTCAAGAATCTACTTAGCCGAAACTCCTTAATTGTTTTGTCTTTGATGTTGCTTGTAGCGTGTTGTAAAGTACACTGCGAGGGAGAGCAAGTGCTTTGCCCAGTGCTCTTCTGTGTCCAATAGAGGGGAACAGGTGTCAAGAGAACACAGGACAGGGATTAGAGGGGACAAATTGGGCGAGAAATTGGAGAAAGTGGGAGGGGAGCGGAAGGTGAAAAATAGGTAGAATACAAGAGGTAGCTGGGTGAGAGAAGGAGAGAGAGGGGAGGAAATTCAGGAAATAAATGAAACCCCTGTTGTTCAATTAGCTTTTGGTATTCCTTCTCTACAAACAGGCTCAACTTGGTGAATGATAAACCCTCCGCTCTTCTTAAAAAAACAGACTTGGTAATATGGGGGTGTGTGTGTGTGTGTGTGTCGGTGTGTGTGTCAGTGTGTCAGTCACAGACAGACCACTTGGGACGCTGAGGCTGCCAGCTTTGACTTGAGTGATGCGGCGGAGCCTAATGGAAATAAACATGGTACTTCTGTGAACTTTACATATTGTTTAATATCGAATTGTGAATAATTTCAGGTAGTGTATTTCGACTACAACAGGAAGCACTGTGTGCACTTAGGCACCTGTCAGCAGTGCACTTGCTGCTAATGCAACTCCTTGGTTAGTGCACCTCGACGGAATCAGGGCAGCACTATAAATGCATGACTAATACATTTTAGTGCGGTAATGCGGACACCGCACTAAAATGCGTTAGTCTAATCCCTGATGTGTGGTACTTGGCAGGGCTGGGTGTATTCAGACCCATGCGTAAACCTCTGTTTACACATGCATACATACCAACAGTTTAAATGATGAAAGTGGGAGACTTTTAAAAAATAATTGGGAGAATTTATATCTATTGAGGACTGAATCGGGTCTATTGGCATGTATGGTGTAGAATACCACCCGGACTCTACACATGCAATGTGAAGCACACACCCTCTATGGCCGACAGGGATAAATAAACAGGCGATGGACCATTCGTGGCCACTCATAGACAGTAAAGGTGTGTGTCTGGTGATTCTATTGTATGCCGGGCCGAGGCCTGATTACTGCTGAGGTCCCAGCCCTTCACACTGGAGATGCAGAGCGACTTTTCCTATTTTTCCGCGGTCTCTGTGCCGCCTGATACCTGTCCGCCTCCCAGCTGAGTGCTGGCACCTTCTGCCTGCCTCCCCAGATGACTCACTGACGCGGTCCAGCTCCTCACCTGCTACTGCTGCCTTCTGCCAGCAGCTTTCAGTGCCGAAGCTCCCCGCATTGGGCCAGTCATCTACCGCACCCCCAGATGCCACCTGCAGGCGTTCCAGTGCACAACGCATCTCCTCCTCAACCTCGTGTTCCTGGGCACCCATGCCACCTGCTGGCTGTTTCTGCTCACTGCTCCTACATCAGGCCTCAGAAGAGTGCATCGATGCCCAGTCAGGCCTCACCATAGTGTATCCGTCCATCTCACAGCCCTCCCCAGTGCCTTTTCTGTGCACACCGGCTTATAGCGACTGCAGATACTGTGGCTCACGTGAGTGTACAACCTATCTGCATCTGTCCTGCAGCTACGCGCCATGGCAGATGACAAGCAAGCATGTACGCCTGGCCCCTAACACTGCCCAGCCACCCCCTCCACACGTCGCTGCCCACGCTGCAGCCCTTCAGCGCCCTGGCAAACCTGGCCACTGCAGCACCCAGATCGCACACATGGATGGGAAGGCTTAACAACTACTTCCGTGCCACACACGAAATGGATGGCACAGTGAAGAGGTCACTACTCTTGCACTTCAGGGGCAAGGAAATCTACAAACTCTTTGAGACCCTGCCTGCCACGGGAGCCGAAGATGACTATGACGCAGCTGTAAGAGCCCTCAATGCATATTTTGACCCGCAGCTCAATCCAGATTTAGAGCGTTTCAAGTTGCGCCAAGTCAGGCAACAAGACGATGAGAAGTTCGATGCCTTCCACGCCCGACTGCAACACCTTGCCAGCACATGTGTAGATGACCAACCCAGAGAAGTGCACGCCCAGCTCATCCAAGGTTGCCAGTCCACCACACTGGGACGACTCTGCCTACGCCAGCCTTGCATATTGCTGGTCGCCATCCTAGCACTGGACAGCTCACATTAGCTGTCTAACAGTCGGGGCGTGTAGTGCTATAGGCACTCCCATGTATTGGGACCACGTGATGACCTTTGACTACCATTGTTTTAATTGACTTTAGGTGTTTTACTTTACTCTAGCCTGAATGTACCACATCATGTTTCCTGCATGTGCATTTTGCTTTGAGTCTTCATTTTGTGTCTCCTTGTAGCTTCAGAGTGGGAGTGTTTCACAGAGTAGAACAGCATTGCCAGGAGCAGAACATATGGGATGTGCGTTTGAAAGCATGAGAGAGAGAAATGTGTGGAATGTACTTCTCTGTCTCGGAGTGTAGTATTATAGCCAGTGGGGCCCAAATGTGCATTATGTTGTACATTGGGAAATGAAGTGTGTTGCTACAGGCAGTGGTGCACAAATGTGCATTATGTTGCACATTGGGAAGTTTTATGAAGTTTTTACTATTGGCTTTGACATGCCCTCATGCCATCTTGAATTCTGACTCTCTCTAGCTTGAGCTTTGCACACACAAGCATGCCCCCAGGTTACTCATGTTTTTTAGGTTATTCACGTTCAAGATTGTTTTCTGTACTTTTGGAGATGTTTTCTACTTTCTCACGCTTCACTAAGATAAAGGGCTGGAACATGTGGGTGTGCATAAGAATACATGAGAACTCCATTGCCTTTGGAAACTTCTAGTGCATTGAGATTATAAAACTGGGGTTTCTTGACTTTGAAAGCGGGATTTTGTTTTGACCTAAAGGGACGTACGAGTCTTATTCAGTGGGACAGTTCCCGGCTTGATGAGTTCTCTTGACTCCGGCTGTGAATCCCCCAGTCTGGTGTGGGCTAAGATGAAGTTATTGCAGCCAGTGATTTATTTTCTCTGATTATTGGCATTGTGATGTGTGAGTGTGTCTGTGTGCACATTCAAGTCTCCAGTGGTCATAATCATCTGATGTATTCTGTGTATATATCTTTATATCTTTTCATGCTTTCCTTTGATTCCTTGTGTCTGATCACTTTTATTTAACAGTGCCTTTCTCTTGCAGTGTACATCCAGTATCATTATTATTTGCTTGTATTTTATCCCATGGATTTAATAGTTGCATTTGCTTACTTGTGTGTTATTATTGCTTGCACATATATCTGAAAAGACGATTTCTATGAAGCACAAAGGAAAGTCTCACAATTGAAAAGAGAAGACATTTTATTTACTGGTAAAACCACCAATAAAAAGAATATGGAGAGTGAGGGAGTAAGATTCATTACCACACACAATGAGAAACATATTCTGTTAAGAAAAGCACTAGCCAAACATTGGCACTTATTTCAAAATGACTCAGTTATCAGTAAATACATTCCCAAGAAACCCCAAGTTACTTACAGGAAAGCAAGATCCATGAGGGACTTACTGGTCAAGAATGAAATTCTGACTTCTGCACAAACTTGACTTAGACCACAACCAGGGTTTAGAAAGTGCAGCAAGTGTAAAGCATGTGTTAATGGATTGAATCTAAATGAGTTAAAACCCTACTAGGTAAAACTCTAAGAATAAAGCAGAATCTCACGTGTAGAACAGAATTTGCAGTGTACGCCCTAGTGTGCCTTTGACCCAAATGGTACATGGGGAGCACCATTTTACCGGTACACAGACGTATCTTGCAGCATTTGAGAGCAGTCAAAAATAAGGATACCAGCTATCCTATGGCAAGACACTTCCACAAAATACACATGGGGATTACAAACTTCTGAAATATAGTGTGATTGACAGTGTGCCGAAAAGAAAGAGTGAAGGAGACAGGGGGAAGGAGCTCAGAAGAATAGAGTCAAGGTACATCTTAGAAATGGACTACAAAGAGCCACTAGGCCTGAATATTGATAATGAGCTCTTTGTACATCTTTGAATAACCTAGTTTGTTTTGCTGCCAGTTCTGAGATCATGTTGTTTTAAAAAAGAGTAGATGATTTTTATTGTTTTGTTTTTGTTAGACTTTTGAGATAAAATTTTAATTAAGTAAATACTTTGTGTTTACTTACAGGAGGACTCACAACTAGAGAAGCATTAAGGGACAACCTGATAGTGGCAAAACCATAGTAGAGTTCAGCGGAAAGTGTCGCAAGAATTTGAACTAGTCTGTGTATATTTGGAGTATTTTCGAGTACTGGTAATAATTCTTTGGTATCTATGGAGATGAAGCAATCCATTTAAATTTCAGAGCGCGGCTTAGCCCATTTGGGCGTAACCCGCAAGAAAAACTGTAGACCCACTGGGCTGCCAATTTGTAGGAAGCCAGCCAGTAGAAGTTTAACAATGTCTTATATATGACTCAAGACATATGTTGTTTATTTTCCTTTTTTACATTTTTTTAATTCTAATTTTAAAACGCAGTACAACAGTGATTGTTACCGTTAAAGTAGCCACGGCTTGATGGCCGCCATACTAATGTACTTGCCACTGTGGTAATTGATGTTCATGTTTATCAATGTGTATATTAAGCCCATGAGATTTGATTGCTGTTTTAATAAGTATTGAAAGCTGAATGAACTTTACTACTGTCACGAAAAAAGCAAAAAATGCATTAGTATTGTTAAATTAGCCACTTGATAATGGCCGCCAAAGTTGTTGACTTGCTCGAGTCCTTCATCTATGTTAATGTTTAATGGTTTACGTGATGAACAAAGTATAAAAAAGTGCATGTAGTAACATGGTCAGCGTCGTGATCATGGTGCGAATCAGCACCGAAACGCGTTGGCATTTGTGCATCTGCCGTAGCACACAATAAACTTTAATAACTGCACCTGAATGCTGTGGGTTCCTTTATTGACACTGGAATTGTCTTTTCAAGTTTAACAGTGTGCGGCGAAGCGCTGTACTGTGCAGCACCACCGGCGTTCTGGCAGCCGGAGGGAAACTCACCGGAAACAGGAGGATATATATATATATATACACACATTTGCACAGTGTTTCATTTGACATCTGAGAAAGCCTTTCTGTTAGCGAGTGTTACACAAATAAAACCCCACGTATTATTCTGAAAACTGTCTTTTGATGTGCCTCACTTTATGAGAGTGAAACCCCATTTCAGGTGTTTTCTAGCTTTGCCATTTGTGCGCCTCCATGTGGGAGTGCTGTATTTCTATTGTTTGGGAGTGCGAAGCAGGACAGGGTGGAAGAAATGGAACTGTCCCTCAACTGGGCACCCCGTGCCGGGGGCATATCAGACCCAGGGTCCCAAAAGATCAAGGAGGAGAGAGTTGATGCAGTATCCTGACCGGCTGGTAGGCCCCCTACAGCAGCCACACTGCCAGCTGTGGCATGGACCAACACCATCTCGATACATGCCTGGCTAGAGGCAGAACCTCCTCCAAGTGCGGGAAGACCAATCACTTTCCCTACATCTACCAGAGTGCCGAACAAGGTCGAAGACCACAATTCCAGTGCAAGAGGCCAGCCACATTGAAGAAACTCACACTGGACGGCGGTGGGTCCTGCTCCTTCTCGGTTGACCCTGACTGCGAAGATGACGGCGTGTTCACCAACCACCCAGAATGTGGGTGCAGAAAGCTGGCCCCTATGTGCACCATCATGTTCTGGGACATGGCACTGCACACCCTGATCGACACTGGGGAACCCATCAATATCATAGACTACAACCAATATGAGAAGTTACAAAAGCCACCCCTGCTGGGGGACTTCAAGGCCCAAATATTCGCATATGGAAGCAAATGCCCACTACAGTTAGCGGGAGCCGTCAAGCTGACCATCGAGAAAAGGACCCGGAAGCTATTGACCCACTTCCACATTACCAAAGAAGGGACCGGTACCCTCTTGGAATGTCATGCAGAGGAGGATTTCAGACTTTTCTTCTTCGCCTGGCACGTCCACACTGACTAAGCCAGCTTCATCATGAAAGAGTCCCCTAGCCTCTTCCAAGGCTCTGGCCGCCTATAGAATATGCAATTGAAGCTCCATATTGGCCACACTGTTTGGCCCGTGGCGCTATGCCACGGACGTGTCCAATTCCACCTGTGACCGCAAGTGGAAGCAGAACTGTAGAAACTGAAGCAGCTGGGCATCATACAGAAGGTGACCGGACCCACCCCCTGGGTGTCCCCGTTGGTCGTCACTCCCAAGCCGAGAGAACCAGGAGCAGTACGCCTCTGTGTCGACATGCGCCTCCACAACGCAGCAATGCATGGCGAAAGACATCTGACATCGACGTTGGACGGCATCATCTTCGATCTCAATGGGGCAAAATGGTTTTCCAAGCTAGACCTCAATGCGGGGTACCATCTCCGATCTCAATGGGGCAAAATAGTTTTCCAAGCTAGACCTCAATGTGGGGTACCACCAGCTCGAACTAGACCCAGTGTGCCAGTACATCACCACATTCTCCACTCACTTCGGCCTCAGAAGATTCAATTCCTCAACTTCGGCATCTCGTCCGCCGCAGAGGTGTTTCAGAACACCATCAGGGAGGTGCTGTCAAGCTTCGCAGGTGTGCTGAACATTACCGATGACATCATCATATATTTCAGCACAGTCAAGGAGCAACAAAAGCACCTCTGCGCCACTCTAGCCCACCTGTCAGAACACGGCCTGACTATACATAAAGAGAAGTGCTCCTTCTTTGAGCAGTCAATCAAGTTCAATTGAGATCTTCAGCTACATCTATTCCAAGGAAGGAGTGCGATTCGACCCAAAGAATGCCAAAGCTATCCGCACAGAGCCGACGGCCAGAGCTGCAGGGGAAGTAAGGAGCTTTTTTTGCCTGGCCACATATTGCAGCCAGTTCATCCCGGAACTTGCCTCCCTATCCGAACCCCTAAGGGCCACGGACAGGGCAGAGGAGACTTTCAAGAGCATAAGAGGAGCCCTTATGAGCGACGCCACAATGACTTACTAAGATCCTGGATGGAGCACGGAACTGGTCGTCTGTGCTAGCCCCATGGGACTGGGGGCCTTCCTCATGCAGGAATGTAGCCACAAGTCATGGGCCCCAATTGCGTATGCTATCAGAGCACTCACTGCCACAGAATCCAGGTACTCGCAGAGTGAGAGGGAGGCTGTTAGAAATGGGGGTCTCTAGTTGGCAGTGGCTTGCACCCTGTCCAAGTAGGGATCCTTATTCTAGTCACGGTAAGGGGATTATACTGCTAAGATAACCCCTGCTCACCCTCTTGGTAGCTTGGTACAATCAGTCAGGCTTATCTCAGAGGCAATGTGTAAAGCATTTGTACAAAGACACAGTAACACAGTGAAAACCCTACAAATGGCCTTCATTCCAGTTTAGAAAAATAACCAATCTTTATTATTATTATTATTATTAGTTTATATAGCGCTGAATCACCCCAAAGGGGTATCTCTGGGCTTAGGACGGAGAGCAGCAGCCAGACCTAAGGGAATCAGAAAAGATGAGTTTTCAGAAGCTTCCTGAATTGAGAGAGGCTCTGGCATTCGCGAATCTGGAGGGGCAGCTCGTTCCAGAAAGCCGGGGCAAGATGTGAGAAGGCTTTGCCACCATTGCGCGCCTTTTTAATTCTAGGGGTGCAGAGGAGGAGCTTGGACCCAGATCGAAGGGGTCATGAGGGGATGTATTTGATGAGTTTAGCAGATAAGCTGGAAGGCCCCTGTCCATTAAGGGCTTTAAAAACAGTGCAGCCTATCTTACATTTCACCCGCTTTCTCACAGGGAGCCAGTGGAGTTTTTTGAGAAGGGGAGTAGAAGCCGTTCTGGGAGGAGTGTTTGCTACCAAACGGGCAGCCGTGTTCTGTACAACTTGTAGCTTGTTTAAGGAGGCTTCGTTGGCCGACGCCAACAGTGCGTTACAATAATCCAAGCGACTTAGTACTGGGGCTTGCATCAATGTTTTTTTGGTAGAGGAAGGTAACAGGGGGAAGATTCTTCTAAGTAGACTGAGTGTATGGAAGCAGGTGCCGGCAGTAGTAGTGGCGTGAGCATCGAGAGTGAGGTTCTGGTCGATCCTGATTCCCAAATTCTTGACCACATCCTTTATCTGAATAAAACAAAACCAGAACGTAAAAAATCCAATATACACAAGCAAAGATATCACTTTTAAAAGGTTCAGTCCATAGGAAACTATGGTAGCGTCACTTTTATCACAAAGTACCTGGGATGCGTCAAAATCAAAGACGAAAAAAGGCGCAGGGGAGATGAGGTGCCGAAGAAGCGTAGTGATGCGTCGATTCCTTACTCCCAGGTAAAGTGATGCCTCGATTCCCTACTGCCAGGAGAGGTGATGCGTCGATTGCTTACTGCAGCACGGGGGGGTGCGTCGATTCCTTCCTGCGAGGGGAGGTGATTCGTCGATCTCCGGGCACGCAGCCTTGGTTCCTTACTGCTGGGCTACATCGAAGAACTGGGCGCACAAGTGCAATGCGTCAAAAATCCGGATGTGCTGGATCGATGCGGCAGTGGCAAAACCAGGTGCTGCGACGATTTTTCCAGCTGTGGGGTAGGTGATGCAGCGATTTTTTTCGGCCTCAAACCAGGGCCTGCCTCGGACGTTGGAGACACTGTGCTCAGGACTCAGGCTGCGGCAATCTTTCAGCCAAATGCAAGCGCTGCATCCCAGGAAAAACAGGCACTGAAGGTCGATGCGTGGATTTTCTCAGTCCTTTGGCAGGTCAGAACTCCCAGCAGAGGAGTTCAGGGGCTGCAGATGAAGTCTTTGATGACCATGGTACTTCTTAACAGGAGGCAAGCAGACACAAGCCCTTGGAGAACCTTGGCAAACAGGATATGGAAAGCAAAGTCCTGTCCTTTCACTGCCCAAGACAGAAGCAGCAAGCAGCAGGCCAACACAGCAAAGCACACAGCAAAGTGGTAGTCCCTCCTGACAGCTTCTCCAGCTCTTCTTTTTGGCAGAATGTCCTCTTAGTCTAGAAGTGTTCTGTAGTTATTATGTCAAAGCTCCAGTACTTATACCAGTTTCTACCTGTAAAGTAGGAAAGTCTTTGTCGTGCACAAGACCCTGCCTTTCCCTGAACTGGCTCCAGACACACTACAGGGGGGTGGACAAGCACGACCCTATTCAGGTTTCAGTGACAACTCCTCCCACCACTCTAACTCAGGAAGACCCATCAGTCTGGTGATGGGCCATCAGGATATGCAGGGCACACTTCAGTTCCCTTTGTGTGATTGTCTAGAGTGAATGCACAAACAGCCCAACTGTCACCCTCCCTCAGATGTAGATTCCACAGGCAGGCAGATGCACAGAATGGTAAAGCAAGAAAATGCCCCCTTTCTAAAAGTGGCATTTTCAAACACGCAATTTCAAAACCAACTTCACTAAAATATGTATTTCTTAATTGTGAGTTCAGGGACCCCAAACTCCAAATCTCTATCTCTTCCCAATTGGAAGTTACACTTGTAAAAGGTTACAACGCAGCTTCAATGATAACCTATGGGAGAGATAGTCCTTGCAATAGTGAAAACCAAATTATCAGTATTTCGCTATCAGGAGATGTAAAACACACCAGTACATGTCCTACGCTTTTAAATACAATGCACCCTGCCCATGGGGCTACCTTGGGTCTACCTTAGAGGTGCCTTACAAGTAATAAAAGGGAAGGTTTGGACCTGGCAAGTGGGTGCACTTGCCAGGTTGCCATGGCAGTTTAAAACTGCCCACACAGACACTGCAGTGGCAGGCCCGAGATATGGTTGCAGGGCTGCCCATATGGGTGGCACAATCAGTGCTGCAGGCCCACTAGTAACATTTGATTTACAGGCCCTAGGCACACACACAGTGCACTTTACAAGGGGCTTACCATTAAATAATATATGCCAATCATGGATAACCAATCACAATTTACACAGGGAGCACTTGCACTGATCAGCAGTGTTAAAGTGCCCAGAGTTCTAAAACCAGCAAAAAAGAAATCAGCACACAGTCAAAAACAGGAGGTCAGAAACAAAAAGACAGGGAAAGAACACACCAAAGATACCAGTCTAACAGAGGCCCTGGCCAATCGGTGGGGTTGCCACCATCACTTCCAGGTCATCACGGACCACAAGCCACTGTTCCCCTTCTTTGCTGGGACATCACGCAACCCGCTACCCAGGATCGAGTGATGGGCTGTCCAGCTGTAGATGTACAACTTTATAGTGACATATAGGCCTGGGGCTCACAACCCTGCGGACTTCCTCTCAAGGTACCCGCAGATGGGTGACAAGGACGACAAGGATGAGGAAGAGTGGATGGACGACGTAGTCAATATGGTCATACAGGGGGCCTGTCCAGGGGCAATGACGTCCGAGGACATCCGGAAGGCAGCCAGCGCGGACCCCTGCCTTCAGAATGCGGTGGACGCCCTTCAGCACTGAAAATGGAACCCTTTGCTGAATGGAGCCAGGGGATGGAATGTAGAAGACAAAGCAGTACTCACTCAACTATGGCTGTCCACGACGAGTTTAGCTACACCATGGATGGACTTCTGTTGAGAGGCTCATGCATCATGGTCCCAAAGACAGTAAGGTCCAGAGTAGTAGACTTGGAGCACCAAGGACATCAGGACAAGGCCAAAGCCAAACTAAGGATAAATGTTTGGTTTCCCGGGATACACAAGCTGGTAGACGAGGTGGTCTGCAAATGTGTGCCATTTCAAATCACCGGGGGAGGATCAGCACCAGCCCCGGGGGCTACAGAGGACAGCCCTTGGCACCCGTGGAATCACCTCAACATGGACTTTGGGAGCTTCCCCTATGAAAGAGTCACCATTGTCTTTATGGACAACCATTCCAGGTACCTGGTGATGGAGGTAACCTAATCCACAGCATTCATGGCTGTGTTTCTGGTGCCTGAGAAAACCTTTGCACTCTTCGGTTTTCTTCCTGTAATTAGAACTGACAACGGGCTGCCCTTTCAAGGCAGGGACTTGGAGAACTATCTCCAGAGTTTTGGAGTACGCCACAGGAATATCATGACTGCATGGCCCCAGACTAATGGGGAAATTGACCACTTCATGAGGACCCTTAACAAGACCCTAAGGATAGGGGTAGATCAAGGAGAGGACCTCGAAGTGTGCCTCCAGAAATTCATCATGGCTTACCGGCAAACCCCTCACAGCACATCCGAGTGCATGCCCATGAATCTTTTGCTAAAGTAACCTGCCAGGGACACTATCCCCGCCGGCCGCCACTGGTGGCTGGCCATTTTAGACAAAGGGACTCTGCTAGAGAAGCTCCAAACACCAACGCGGGAGCCAGCCGAGACCCAGGCACACGAATGCCAACCCTCAGGGTGGGGGGACATGGTGTTCATTAAAGACCGGCACCCTGGACGCAAATTCCGGACACCTTTTGAACGAAACCCATTGCAAATCACCAGGATGCAAGGGACCGTAGTCACGGCCTCGCACCTAAGGGAAACCATAACCTGGAATGTGTCATGGTTCAAAAAGGTACACAGCACAACACGGCCAGGCATGGCTGACACTCATCACCCACCCTCCGAAGAAAACTGGAGCTTAGAGGGGTGTGAGCCAACCACAGCATAGAGAGTTGGTGGAGGAATCCACAGGACGTTTCCCTGGGCCCCACTAGGAGTCAACCGAGGTCTCGGTAGGCACCTAGAAGGCCCATAGCAGGTCCACACCATCGTACCGCTTAAAGCCAAACGCCGAAGCCAGACGTGTATAATTGATGTCTGGTCACTTTTCGGTAATTTGGTTTCCTCCATTCTCTGATTCGTTCGCAGGTACTTCCCTGCATTTGAATCCTCAGATTTAAATTTATTGAACCTGTATTACTTGTGCAATACATTTATTCATTTTATTTCTCATCACCATTTCATCTTAGGAACTTTTTAGTGTATATATATATATATATATATATATATATATATATATATATATATATATATATATATATATATACACACGTGTGTGTGTATATGTGTGTGTGTGTATACATATATATATTCACTGAAAAAACCATAGGTTTCAGGGACGTTATAGTTAGATGGACATTTCACTCGTACAAAACCATAGAAATTCCACCGTTATAGTTAGTTCAGTTAACTATAACTCACGCCCCCGCAATGCACCGCTCATGACGTCACATATTACATCATTCAAGGCATGGTCAGTGACATCATTGATGACATCTCAAATGACATCACTGATGACATCATCCAGTGACTGTGTGTTTCTGTAAAGTTTAAATATGTTTTATATATATGGCAAGGTGTATTGAAGAATGAGTGGGTGTATAAGTGTCTGGATGCAGGATTTAGCAGGTATGTAACTGATTGTATAAGTGACTGATTAAACGTGTCTTACTGAATGCATGGGTTAGTGACTAAACTGTGTGAATGTCTGTATTAGTCTGTCTGTTGTTGTGTAAGCTGCTACATGGGTTGGTCAGTAGCTACATTAGTGTCTATATGGGTTATTGATTGTTTGCTTGAGTATTTGTATGGGGGACTGAGTGTGTGTGTGTGTGGGTGGGTGGGTGGGTTGGAGGTGTGTGACTCTGCATAGATGTGTGAGTAGGTGATTCACTGGGTGTATGGGTTCAAGAGTGCATCTGTGAAGGGCTGTATGGGTGGCTAAGTATGTGTATGGCTGTGTTGGTGAGTGAATGGATGTCTCAGTGGTACATATGTGAGTAACTACATATGTAAAAGTAAGTATATGTGAGTGATGGTGTATATAAATAACTATATGTGAGACTGAGTGATTGTGAGAGTGGCATGTATGGATGAGTCTGTACTTGTTTCAGTGATTACATAAGAGAGTAACTATGCATTACTGTCTGTATGAATTAGTGAGGTGGTGTGTGTATAACTGTTTAGGTGTGTAAATGGGAGTGTGATTGATTCTTTGCATGACTGACTAGGTGTGTGAGTAACTCCATGGATGAGTGACGGTGTGTGAGTGTCTGAATTGGTGTATGAGTGCATATGATAGTGTTGTATTGATAAGTGACTGCATGTATAAGTGATTGTATACGTGAATGTGTGTGCAGACCTAGGAATCAGTGAGTGAGTATGTAGTAACTGGTATTGGTGTGTGGATGGTTTCAAAAATGGTAGTGTGTATTTTACAGTGG
The DNA here is from genome assembly GCA_963921515.1 of Calotriton arnoldi. Lineage (NCBI taxonomy): Eukaryota > Metazoa > Chordata > Amphibia > Caudata > Salamandridae > Calotriton > Calotriton arnoldi. Next base: position 32,864 of record CAWUFW010016953.1, on the reverse strand, counting down.
GTGTATTAAAGGTTATATTAGGGTGTGATGAGGTGCATCAGATTATCACGTGGATGATGTCATCAGTGATGTCATCAGTGATGTCATTTGAGATGTCATCAGTGATGTCATCAGTGATGTCACTGACCATGCCCTGAATGATGTAATATGTGACGTCATGAGCAGTGCATTGCGGGGCGCGAGTTATAGTTAACTGAACTAACTATAACAGTGGAATTTCTATGGTTTTGTACGAGTGAAATGTCCACCTAACTATAACGTCCCTGAAACCTATGGTTTTTCAGTGAATTTCAAAGGTTTTTTAAATGCTAATTTCTAACTATAACGTCCCTGAAACCTATGGTTTTTCAGTGAATTTCTAAGGTTTTTAAATGCTAATTTCTAACTATAATGTGCCTGAAACCTATGGTTTTTCAGTGAATTTCAAACGTTTTTAAATGCTAATTTATAATTATAATGTTCATTAAACCTATGGTTTTTTCAGTGATTTTAAATTATCATTCCATTCTCAACCTAGTGAAAACAGCCGATATCGCCAGTTTTCCAACAATAGCTTCCGCAAAAAAATTCGCCACAAATGAGAGCGACAACTAACGCTAATAATATGCAGAGTTGGCGTTCCCGTGCAAAAAAAACACGAAAACACTACTTCCCGATATTTTCAACGAGCAGCCAAATCTGGGGTGCGATCCAAAAACAGGCGATAAGCTGCGTTAGCAGTAAGAATTTAACATCTGCCTTTTACTGGTGTAAAGCAGGACGACTACCTACAGTGTGAAAGGGAGCCCAGTCCATAACCACCTCTAAAGACCAACACATGTCATAGAGCTACTGACCATGCAGCTCCAACACCCAAGAAGGCCACAACACCCACTGCCATCACCCTCAGGACCTCCCCCGGACCACCCCCTCCCTACTACCACCGAGGCAGCGCAGAACAGGACAGCGGACCCTCCAAAAACGGCATGGTCCCTCAGCCACACAATAGCTGAATGTTGGGAGATGTGGCAACCAAGTATGTGTGAAGGACGCAAGTCACCCATCAATAAAAATGCACACAATACCAAGTGTAGCGGTGATGTGGTGGACAGACCTCACTATGCAGAGCACAAACCTCTCCATGTGGACATATACTGCTGGTACTTGTAGTGTTGTGGACAATAGACGCAACCATGTTACCTCAGGCAGTGGGGAAGATCTCGGTCATGTACCGGTGTTGTCCCCCCCCTGGAAGCGGAAGCGGAGTGGGCTGGTCCAACGTACCCCACTCCAGCATAGGAGTATGAATAAATAGGCTGGGGCTCTGGGCGTGGTTCACTTGTGGGAAGGCCAAAACGTCTGCCAGAGCGGCAGCCCTCACCCTGCCACGAGGCCTCCGCCGTGACCGCTGGCCTCCTCGACACAGGCCCCCTGCAAACCCAGCAGCAGAGCACCACAGACTTATGTCTGTACAGACTACTGCCTTCGATCTACACTGCGGACAGCAGGGGTCACAATTCAGATCGAGTCCCGATTGCAGATGACGCAGTCCAGTAGGCAAGAGACATTGCTCCCAGTGCGGCCCGCCCGGACCACGCATCATCGCAGGCTGCGCACACGCTGAGTGCTTCAGGTGCCACTAACTCAATGCACCACAAGTCATCGCCACGTGGACTTATTAAGACAGAATTCATTAGGCAAAAGACATTGCTACCAGTGCGGCCCGCCCGGACCACGCATCAGCGCAGGCTCCACACACGCTGGTTGCTTCAGGTGACACTAACTGTACAGCTCAACTCAACGCCACGTGGCTGTGGGCCCTTGCTGACTGCTGCCTCCGGCCTACACTGCGGTCATCAGGGCTCACATTTAAAATTGACTCTTGATTCATTAATTGCAGAGTCCAGTAGGCAACTAAGTATTACGTCCCTAAAACCTACATAATATCCTTTTAGTACCCTTGCTTCAAGAACTTGTTTTATATCAGTTATAGCTTTAGTACAATGACCAACTTCATCTTGCAAGTCCAAAGGAACACTGAATGGCAGTCTACACTGCGGACAGCAGAGCTCACAATTTGAATTCAGTCTTGATTTATTAATTACAGACAGAATTGTACTCTATGTCCTCGAATTTTGTCAAGAGGAAGTGACAAAAAGCATTCCTTGATGTCTGTGCTGACTTCTGCCTTCGATCTACACTGCGGTCAGCAGGGCTCACAATTCAGATCGAGTCGCGATTGCAGATGGTGCAGTCCAGTAGGCAAGACACATTGCATCATCGCTGGCTGCACACATGCTGAGTGCCACACCTACCACTAACTCTATGCAGCTTAAGTGAACGCCACGTGGCTGTGGACTCTTCCTGACCACTGCCTCCGGCCTACACTGCGGTCAGCAGGGCTCACAATTCAGATCGAGTCGCGATTGCAGATGACGCAGTCCAGTAGGCAAGAGACATTGCATCATCGCTGGCTGCGCACACGCTGAGCGCCACACCTACCACTAACTGTATGCAGCTCAAGTCAACGCCACGTGGCTGTAGGCCCTTCCTGACCGCTGCCTCCGGCCTACACTGTGCTCAGCAGGGCTCACAATTCAAATTCAGTCTTCATTCATTAATTTCAGAGTCCAGTAGGCAACTAACTATAACGTCCCTGAAACCTACATATTTCGACAGTGTATTCCATAAATGTTTCATCTTTTGTTCCATACACCTACACTGCGGTTAGCAGAGCTCACAATTTAAATTGAGACATGATTTATTTATTGCAGACAGAATTGTACTCTATGTCCTCGAATTTTGTAAACAGGAAGTGACTAAAAGCATTCTTTGATGTCTGTGCTGACTACTGCCTTCGATCTACACTGCGGATAGCAGGGCTCACAATTCACATCGAGTCGCGATTGCAGATGACTCAGTCCAGTAGGCAACAGACATTGCTCCCAGTGCGGCTCGCCCGCACCACGCATCATCGCTGGCTGCGCACACGCTGAATGTTTCTCATGCCCCTATCTCAGTGCAGCACAACTCATGGACCCTTTATGATGCAATGTTTTCTGTATAATTTCACATCTGCTGCCCCTACCTCAGTGTACCACAAGTCATGGACCCTTTACGATACAATCTTCTATGTATTATTTCACATCTGTTGCCCCTACCTTAGTGCAGCACAAATCATTGACCCTTTATGATTGAATCTATGTGTCTGATCCAATGATTACTGTTGTACTTGTTGCCAGCACCAACCATTCCCGGAGGGCTGGCTTACACTCACCCCACACGCATCCAGCACAGACGTCACTGGACATGTGACCCTGGTAATAAAAATGAGTCGAGCGCACGTGCCCGTACCCAGTTCCACTATCTATCTGTGTCCGTGTGTTCATTATGTATGCAAGATGCCGCCCCTGGGCCCTACCACATTACATTGTGCTGTGGACAGCGTATGCAACCATGTTACTCTGGCAGTGGGGGAAACTTCGGTTATGTAACTTTCTCTCGGTCATTGTACAAGTACGTACGTTGAGACTGGATCATTACAGTACTGCAAGGAGAGTGTATAGTGAATTTATAAGTGCTTGGGGATTGGCGGAGTAATTCTATAAGTACATATGTTGGCGCAGCCTAACCCCGAACACAAGCTTGGCTCTAATTGGCTGCCCTCCATGTGCCAAAAACTGAGACTTAAACTTTCCATGGCCCTGTATTGCTACAGCTGCAACACTCCACTGAATGTGCAATAAACATTCATATTCACACAGATGTGTCATGTCCACCATCTTTCATGTGTGGAACTATGGATGAATGTAGGGTCAGTGATTCCCCGTACCTTCCATGTTGGCCATGTTGTGGGACTTGGCTCACAGAGTGACACATTGGCGCTTGCGACCCGGGTGACGTCAGCACTACAACAGGGACACCCGCATCAGTTGATTCCTCATACAGGACGGAGCCACACCCATAGCTCCGGAGTCATTCTTCACAGCCTCACGCAGGACTGGCATACGCCAGGCCAGCCCACTCCGCTTACACTTACAGGGAAGGACAACAACGCTACATGGCCCAGATTTTCATTACACTGATCTGCTGGTCACACCCTAGTTGTCAGTACGCCACAGCCACTCCCTCACGGCTAGTATACACCCACACCACACCCATCCAGCACACGCGTCACAAGACACGTGACCATGCCAATAAAAAAGACCGGGGGCACGTGCTCGACGCCATTTCAGAGTTGCTCGCACCGGATACACTGCGGCCGGCACAGGCACACCGGCACGGGACGGTGACTTTCGGTCCACTGAGGTACGGGTACCATAACTGCTGAGCGGGTGTGCAGCCTGCGGTGATGGCCCGTCCCGGCGGCCTGGACAGCTCAGGTTTTGTGTGCCCTGCTGGACCCGCAGTGTAGGCCTGAGCCATCAGACAGCGCAGGCCTACCGCCACGTGGCGCCGCCTCGCTGGTCACAGAGTTAGTGGCACCGCAAGGGCTGAGCGGGTATGCAGCCTGCGATGAAAAGCCCGGTGCACTGGTATGTCCTCTGCCATGGCAAAATCAAGACCCAGCACCAAATGTGAGACCTGGTGGCCTGCGGAGCGGGGCTGCATGACATGCAGGGTGCTTGTCCACGGGCCCAGGGCTTGGGGCTTGCAGCGGCACAAAGTAGGCCCTCTTTTCTACACGCAAGTTGCAAAAGGTGAGCAGAGAGGCTTGTTAGTGCAGCGGCGGGCAGTCACCTCCGGGCAGTGGGAGTGGATGGGGTGCAGCAGCCTGGGTGCGCAGTGGCGGACAGTCACCTCCGGGCAGTGGGAGTGGATGGGGTGCAGCAGCCTGGGTGCGCAACAGCGGGCAGACACCTCTGGGCAGTGGAAGTGGATGGCGTGCAGCAGCCTGGGTGCGCAGCGGCGAGCAGACACCTCTGGGCAGTGGAAGTGGATGGGGTGCAGCAGCCTGGATGCACAAAGGCGGGACAGAGAATTAGGCGTTTGCAGTTGTATGTACTCTGCCATTACTGATTCCATACTACGTTTCAGATGACTAAGCTTGAGGGCTCCACTATGTCCCGGCACGTGGTTGGAGACACACCGGTGACGGAAAGGTGAGCTGGGAGGGTTTTGTCCACAGTGTCGGCACTCACTGTCCTTCTCCATCTCTTCCTTTCTCTCCCTCACACTCTTTCTCTCTCCCTTCCTCTCTCTCACTCTATCTCTTCCTCTCTCTCACACTGTTTTTTTCTTTCTCTCTCTACCTCTCTCTCTTTCTCTCACTCTTCCTCTGTTTCTCTCTTCCTCTTTCTCACACTTTCTCTCTTTCTCTCTCTCTTCCTCTCTCTCACTGTTTCTCTCTCTCTTCCTCTCTCTCTCACTCTTTCTCTCTTTCTCTCTGTCTACCTCTCACTCTTTCTTTCTTTCTTTCTCTCTCTCTTCCTCTCTCTCTCTCCTTTGATGGACGCATGTCGCACAATCTTAACTTGCTTTTTGTCTAGCAGGTAGTGATTCACAGATTGACGACCCCCCTCCCCCCCTCGACACGGACCTCCTGCCACGAGGCGATGACTTCAGTTCCACTGAGTTAGTGCCACCAGAGCTGAGCGCGTGTGCAGCCTGCGATGATGCGTGGCCATCCTGCAATCAACACCCGCTCTGAATTGTGAGCTCGGCTTGACCGCGTGTACGCAACTTGCGCCTGAGGAGGTTGCTTCAGCACGTGGTGGACCCTCTTCGACACACGCCGGTGGCGGAAGGTGAGCAGAGAGCCTTGTTTCCGCAGCAGCGAGCAGTCACCTCTGGGCGGTGGGAGTGGATAGTGTGCAGCACCCTGGGTGCACAAGAGCGGGCAGACACCTCCGCGCAGTGGAAGTGGATGGGGTGCAGCAGCCTGGGTGCACAGGAGCGGGCAGACACCTCTAGGCAGTGGGAGTGGATGGGATGCAGCACTCTGGGTGCGCAGGAACGGGCAGTCACCTCTGGGCAGTGGGACTGGATGGGGTGCACCAGCCTGGGTGCACAGCAGCGGGCAGACACCTCTGGGCAGTGGGAGTGGATGGGATACAGCAGCCTAGGTGCGCAGAGACGGGCAGACACCTCTGGGCGGCGGGAGTCGATGGGGTGCAGCAGCCTGGGTGCGCAGGGGTGAAACAGAGAATTAGGCATGTGCAGTTGTATGTACTCTGCCATTACTGATTCTATACTATGTTTCAGATGACTAAACTTCAAGACTCCACTATGTCCCGGCACGTGGTTGGAGACACACCGGTGGCAGAAAGGTGAGCTGTAAGGATTTTCTCCACAGTGTTAACACTCCCTCTCCATCTCTTCCTTTCTGTCACTCACACTCTTTCTCTCTCTCTCACTCACTCTGTATCTCTTCCTTTCTCTCTCACACTCTTTCTCTCTTTCTATGTCTCTTCCTCTCTCTCATTCTTTCTTTCTCTCTCTCTTCCTCTGTCTCACTCTTTCTCTCTCTCTCTACCTCTCTCTCACACTGTTTCTCTCTTTCTCTCTCACTTCCTTGTATCTCACTCTCTCTCTCTCTTCCTCTCTTTCTCTGTCTTCCTCTCTGTCTCACTCTTTCTTTCTGTCTCTTCCTCTCTCTCACTCTTTCTCTCTTTCTCTCTCTCTCTCCTTTCATGTACGCATGACGCACAATCTTATCTTTCTTTTTGTCTTGCAGGCTGTGATTCACAAATTGTCGAGGGATGACACGCCATACCTGTACCTGGTGAGGGGGGATGGCAGACAAGGGGCTGGTGGCGGGGGGGTGTCGGAGCAGTGTTCGGTGTCCGAGCTGCATGATCGTTGGCTCCATTGCATCTGTTGTCATTCACGTATGGCTCTGGGTGGGCTCCCCTTCATATTGCAGGTTGCAGTCCGACTTTACACCAGCTCAGAGCAGGTGTAAACTTTCTGCTACTAACGCACCTTATCGCCTGTTTTGTACTCTCTTCGACCATCTTGCTGGTGGTTGAGACATTTGCGAAATGATGTGTTCGCTGCTTTTTGCACGAGAACGCCTACTCTACATCTCATTAGCAATATTTGCCGGACTCATCCGTGACGATGCTTTTTGAGGCTGCTATCGCTGGTAAACTGGTGATATGGGCTGTTTGCTCCAGCTTGTGAATGGTGCGTTAAATTTATCACTATTTTGGTTGCGATAAAGTGCCGTTAACTCGGCGATATGTCCTTGAGAATATACCCCTCGGTGTTTGAAAGACTTAAGAAGTACTCGAGTGCCGCGCTGAGAGCCGCGCACCCATCGCTTTCACAAGTTTGCTATGACAGGGCGGGAGAGAGCGAGGGAGAGAGACGGAGTGAGATAGCACAAGCAGCGCAAGGCCGCACGGGCACCTGGCTCCACATACCAACATGTGTGTGTGCATCGCCATCCGTGCACAGGCAATTCCCCCACAATGCAGCCCACACACATATCAATCACAGAACATCAGCAATGAAGGCAATGTGGTACAAAACTCCCCTCATACGAGTTCTGTGTCCGGTGTGTGGTGGGGTGATGGCTGCATGGCTGTGTTCCCCTGACACATCAGACTGCGTAGGTGATGGGGCTGCATCAGATGTCGTCCAGCACCTATGCAAAAACAATGTCTGGCTCACAGAGGCGGAGCTTGCCAAAGGGATACACCCCCGCACATAACACACCTTCTTAATTTCTAATTTACCTTCCTAGTTGGTATGCAGATTTCAAATGTCACAAACGCATGCAATTCTTTTCTTGTCACACAGTACATGTAATGCACCGCTTTCATCAAGAATGGAACCAGTAATGGCACAATTTCCCTGTTGCTCCACACATAAATCCATGTAAAGAACAAATCAGAATAGTTCCTTATTTTTTTAGATTGCAAAACCTCTCTTTATTGCTTATTTTTGAACTTTCCATATAAACAGTTTTTTAAGGACACATACAGGTGAAAAGTTCAACGTATTGGATCAACACTTTCTAGAACATTCTACGACATGTGCAGGTTAAAAGTTCATCATTTTTTAAACCTACCGATATATTTTTTTGCAACATTTTCTCCAACATTTAACGGCACGTGCAGGTCAAAAGTTCACCATTCTTTCAAGTTTGAACTGCACCTTCCAAATACAATTAGCAGCCGTGGTTGAGCTGAGCAAATTTCATCCTATAATATGTACTCCACGTATAAACTGCTTTTTTATTAACCAATCACAAAGATGCTTTTCATCAAAACTAAAATACACCCTACTTTTTAGGACACAATACATTTCATCTCCCAATCGGTTAACGTTTTGTATGTGAAAAAAAGTAGTTCCCCATGTTTAAACATATCTCTCATTCTACGAACGGACTGCATGAGCTACAGACATTTATCCATATCTTCTAGCCATACCTTCAAAATGCTAGTGTGGATTGTAGGACATAGCTATGTTTTCTGGTGCAAGAGGTGTGCAGAACAGAGACGTATTGACTTAGACCTAGGTTTACAAAATGTGCACATTAAATGGTTTGCACAGAGAGGATTGAAGTGGCACCAATTGCTCCCTTTGGTTAAACCTGTTTGCATCTCCAACACCCTGATCTCATGATTGTGCACTGTGGTGGTAATGACCTAGGCACATTGACTGGGGTAGGTTTGGAAATGCTTATGAAGGACACCTTTGGACAATTGATGTTACTTTAGCCTCAAACTGTCTTTGTATATTCCAATATATGCCAAAGACAGAAGTGGAAATGGTCAAACCAATTTTGTCATAAGATTGAAAAATCTAGGAAGAATGTCAACAAAGCTGTCTCTGCATACCTCAGAGACCATAGAATGGGGTCGATCTACAACAACAACATACGTTTTGATATGGCTGATATCTACAGAAGTGATGGAGTACACTTCACAGATGAGGGAAACCGAGTTTTCCCGATTAACCTGAAGCTGTGCATCCGCACTTATATGTAGCTCCAACTAATAAACACAAGGGCTCTTTTTAGAGCCGCCTTATATTCCCAATTTCGCCTCGCAGAGTGTCTGTTGCGGTTCGGCTAGCAGAGGGACACCTGCGGGCCGTCGGGCAGGCTCGCAGAGGAAGAGCTGCTGCCCGTGGGCTCAGCTCGCAGAGGGAGACCTACGAGCCGTTGGCTCGCAAAAGCACAGCACCGTACTGGCTCGCAGAGGGAGAGCTGTGGTCTGACTCGCAGAGGGAGACCAACGGACCAACAGGCCTGCTAGCAGAGACACAGCTATCAGTTAACGGGCTGGCTCGCAGACATACAGCTGCGAGCCCTCAGAGCTGCAACCCGACGGGCTAACTCGCAGAGGGAGAGTAACGGGCCGACGGGCCTTCTAGCACAGACACAGCTACGAGCTAACTAGGTGGCTCACAGAGGTAGAGCTGCGGGCCCGACGGCTCGCAGACACAGAGCTGCGAGCCCGACGGACTGGCTTCTAAAGGCATAGCCGCGAGCTGATGATGTGGGGAGAGGGAGCGTAAAAGGAGTATCTCGCACAGACAGACCTGTGGGATATTTTCAGTATTGCCTCGCAGAGGTAGAATTACAAATCCGATGCCTTTTAGAGGGAGAGATGCGAGCTGACGGACTGAGTCACAAAATGGCTGACAGCTCGCAGTCGCAGAGCTGCGAGGCGACGGACTGGCTTCTAAAGGCATAGCCACGAGCTGGTGATGTGGGGAGAGGGACCGTGAAAGGGGTATCTCGCACACACAGAGCTGCGGTATATTTGTAGTGTTGCCTCGCAGAGGTAGAACTACGGACCTGATGCCTTGAAGAGGGAGAGTTGTGAGCTGACGGACTGAATCACAAAATGGCTGCCAACACTTCCTAGTTTCAACAGTTCGCAGCCAATCAGCCGCAAGCTCGTGCTCAGTAACGCCTCAGCCAATCAGATGTCAGAATTCTTAAATATCGATATCTGGAAAATTTGATATTTCTCTAAAACTACTGAACGGATTTACCCCATTTAAACAAAAGCGTGCTTTCTGGACCAAGACCTTTCTCTCTGCCAAATTTGGTGTAATTCCGTTCAGCAGTTTGACCTGTAGCCTTGTCTAAAGTTTCCTATGGAAATTGCATGGAGAAAACACGTTTTGGGACCCCCCTTTTTCTTAGCCCCCTTGACGAATCCCCCAAACTTTTAGGATAGGAGCTAACCTGAAAAGAGGAACTTTTTGGAAAATTTCGTAAAGATTCGTCAAACGACGCCAAAGTTATAAGTACATCAAAAAATGCTTTTCCTATGGAAACGTGGTCCTAACTATAACTATCTACTGGCGACCGCCAGTAGATAATGTATATATATATATATCACTGCTCCATAGTACAAAGTACAGCACTCACGGGGGACTGTGTGACCAAGTTTATTGGCACATAAAACACGAACAAAAAAGACGCGTTTCGGCGACTGCCTTTCTCAATATATATATATGAGAAGCAGGATCCCACGGTGAGACCTCGCCGGGTCAAACAAAGGGCACAGACTCCAGTTGTGGTGCTAACGATGTTAGTTTATTTCACAAGCATGGCAAGAAGACGCGTTTCAACCGCAAGCCTGCGGTCTTGTTCACATAACGCGCTGCAGTGAATGAAAGGATATATGTATGCATGTAGAGGACTAGTGAGTAACTTTTTCATTTTCATAGGAAGTAAAGCAATAGTGACGTGGCTGACATAGGTGCTGTAAAATCAACAAGTCATTCATGGAGGATGACATCATGAGCGACAGCAAAGCAGAGCAGTGACAGACATAATTGAAAGACTGCTGATTTGTGATAATGGCCCAACTTCAAAACAATATAATAAAACATAACAATATGATATAACATTTCATGGAGGCACATATGAACAATACACATCATGCTAATGTAGCGCAGATATAGACAATTAGAAATGTAAGGCACGAAAGCGTCCTTGTGTTAAGAATGTCTAGGATGTGTACGGAGAAGACCCAAGTTGATGTGTTGATGCCCCCTGGTGTACGGATATAGAATAGACATTACCAAATGGCGTAGAATCGCACAGACATCCTATCATGTCGTGCAGTGAACTGACCGGGAAGGATATGGCCAAAATCAGTGAGGAAGAGCGTCCGCAGGGGAATGGATCTGCTCACATGAGCACTGATGGGCCTGCCTGGAAAGTGGGTCTTGAATTGACGTTGCCGAGGGTTAGGCAGAGAAGAAGGGTTGTGAGCGCAAACTCACGCATTCCACTGAATGGGCTGCAGTGCAAGTGGCGCGGTGATTAGGAGAGCGAGTCAGCATAGGTAGCCAGCGCAGGAGGTAGGGGGTGAACTATCAGAATGAAAGTTACATTGGGGTCCTAGGTCTATTGCATAACTATGGGGCCTATTACGATGGCGGTCGGAAAACCTCCCCGACCGCCATGGTAGCGGGAAAAGACCGCCCGCATAGACCGCGACATCACCGCCGGTCGAATTACGATGACCCGCGGTCGAAATCCGACCGCGGCGGTCGGATCGCGGGCTTTAACATTGCGGTGGTTGCTGCTGCCCGCAGCACCGCCGCGATGTCCAAAGGAGCATGTCCTGCATTTCCCTGCACTGCGTGGCAGGCACTGCACAGTGCCTGCCACCTGGTACAGGGAAATGTGAGAGGGACCATGGGTACCCCCAGTGCACCCACCCCCCAAAACATTGGGGGCCGCAGCAGGCCCCCGGAAGACAATCTCCGCATGCCTTTCCATGGTGGTCTGACCGCTGAGGAAAGGCTGGCTACCGCCGGCATCATAATCCTGCCGGCAGAGCCTGCTCTGCACCGCCACCATTATCCCGGTCCTGCTCCATCCACCAGGCAGGAGTGCGGATGGCAACCGGCGGAAAAGCGGCGGTCGGAATTTCCCACCGCCGCGGTCACCACCGCCATCCTAATTTGACCGGTGGATTTCTGGCTTGCGGTCGGATGTCCACCGCCGGTCCGGTGGGCACCACCGCCGACCTGGCGGTGGACATCCGACCGCCATCGTAATAGACCCCATAGTGAGGGAGTGAGGGAAGGTGCGCTGGGCGTGAAGGTGATGTGAGAGTGCAAAGATCTAGTACTCACATAATGGGGAATGAAGCTAACTGTTGCCTCAAGTATGTGTAATACCGTGGGATCCGTGTAAGAGTGATTTAAAAACAAGCAACAGTAAGACAAATTTCTCAAAGTGTGTTCAGGGCTGAAACTTCCTGAAGTACATGACAGTAGAGTTACTAGAGAACCACGAGACTTGGTTGATTACAAGGTGAGTGCAATGTACAATATATACAGTGAAAGTTAAAATCACAATTGCAGTTAGAGAGACAACACATCATAACCTGTGAGTAGTGCGGGTGTGGGCATGATAACTACTATAGGAAGTTGTGAAGATCTTCATTCATGTTGAGCCCTGCTGGTGTCTTGGTGTTAAGCTCAAGGATGTATCTGGACTCGAGTTGTCGTAGAAGCTTTTCCCTGTTGCCGCCCCGCCTGAGTGGAGGTATGTAGTCAATGACAAAGTATTTGAGCTGATCCAGATTGTTTTTGTGGACCTCCTTAAAGTGTCGTGCTACAGGATATGTGGCATCACTGTTGACTATGGCCCTGAAATGTTGCAATATTCGTTGGTGCACTGGCAGCTTAGTGCTGCCTACGTATCTAAGGCCACAGCTGCACTCAAGCACGTAGACTGCGTATTCAGTTCTGCAGGAGAGTCTGTATTTGATTTTGAGTGTATTAGTGCGAAAGGGGGCTGTGACCTGGCTGGTGTTAATACCAAATTTACAGGCTCTGCAGCTGGTGCATTTAAAAAACCCTGTAATGCTGGAAAGCCAGTTGGTCTTGGAGGAGATTTCAGGACTGCTCCTGACTAGGGCATCAGGCATGGAGAACGCTCTCCTGTAGGTGATGTCCGGACGCTGGGCAACCATGGGACCTAGGGTGAGGTCTGATTTGATAATACCCCAATGTTTGTCCATGATGGACCTGATAGCACGTTCCTCTGTATTATGTGTGATAATTAAACGGGTGCCTACAGTACCTGTGCTGAATGGGTTGTGTATTGTCTTCTTCGGGGACAGTGGGAATGTTACCCAGTAAGAGTGCCTCTCTGGTGGTGGTGTTGGCCTTGGTAGTGGCAGCGACGATGATCTTGTCAGAATACCCCCGTGCTTTGAATCTGGCATGTGCGTCCTTTTGACAAGTAATCAAGTCAGTGGTGGAGCTGCAGATTCTGCGTAGGCGCAGCATTTCCCCGTAGGGAATGCTGGAAATGAGGTGTTTGGGGTGAAAGCTGGAAGCGTGGAGGGTAGAATTACCTGCAGTGACTTTTCTGTGGAGTGTCGAGTTCAAAGTGTTGTCGGTGACATAGAGCTTAACATCTAGGAAATCAACCGAGCATTTGCTCATGTTAGCATTGAACTCTAAGTTGAACTCATTCTGGTTGATCTCCGAGTTGAACCCCTCAGCGCTTGCTATGCTTCCCTGCCAGATGACAAAGACATCGTCAATATAGCGGAGTCAACATTTGATGTTCTTGTTCCACGAAGCTGAGTGATCCACCATGAGAACCTGCTCCTCCCAGTGGCCTACATGCAAGCATTCATAGCTTGGGGAGAAGCAGGCTCCCATGGCAACACCCCTGAGCTGTTGATACACCTTGTTGTCAAACATGAAAAAGTTGTGTGTAAGGCACCAATCAATGAGGAACAAAATCAGTTCATTATGCTTGAAGCATGTGATGGGCCTTCTGTTTAAAAAGTGTTTGCAAGCGGCCAAGCCATCAGGATGTCTAATGCTGGTGTAAAGAGATGTGATGTCAAGAGACATTAGTACAAAATCATCATTCCATTCAGTGTCCTTGATTTTTAAGAGAAAGTCACTGGTGTCTCTCAGATATGTTGGTAAGCTGGAGACAAGATCCTGAAGGAAATAGTCCACGTATTTGGAGACGTTTTCACAGGCACTCTTCCGGGCTGAGATGATAGGACGCCCTGGAATTGGAGAGGTGTTCTTGTGGACCTTCGGAAGAAAGTAGAGTACTGGGAGGACAGGGAGAAAGTTGAATTCATCTTTGGTGATGATACCTTGCGACTTATAGTTGTTGAGGTATTTCTTGAGTTCTTTGCCGCTGGCCGAGACCTCTCTGGCATTGGATGTTCTGTAGCACGTGGCATCGTCGAGGTGTCTGTGAGCTTCTTCCATGTACATTTGCTTCGGCCACAGGACGATGTTGCCACCTTTGTCTGAGTTGTTGATGATAATGTCTGTGTTGCTCTGTAGTTTTTTCATTAGGGCCATGTATTGCTTGTTTCTGAAGGTGGATTGGTGTTTGGATTGTTTGGTTCGATGGTGTAACTTCTTGATTTCTTCAATCACCACATCGTTGTAAATGTCTATGGCGTCTCTGGGCATGGTGGGCGTGAAAATAGAAGGTGGTTTGAATGGAGAACGAGTGTTGGTCGGGATATCAATGCCTGCGTTATGGAGCAGCTGTTTCGTGGAGGCAGGAACATCTGGTGATTCAAGTTCAGCAAGTACGCGTATGGTTGGTATGTCTGACACCGCTACGATATTGGGCCTAGGTTCTGGCACTGGTGTTGAGGATATGTTGGGGTTGTTGGTTTGTTTCTGTTTGAAGAATTTGATGAGTTTTAGCTTGCGAATGAAGTTGAAAATGTCTATCCGTGTGGTGCAATAGTGGAAACTGCTTTTGGGGCAGTAGGTTAGCCCAAGGGAGAGAAGCTGTAACTCGGAGGTGGAGAGAATGCATTTGGTAAGGTTGATGACAGTTTTTGCATTGGCTTTTATTTGCGTCTCCAGTTGCCTTTTTTTCTGGTATTTCCCCTTGAGTTTGTATTGTTTCCTTCTCTCACGTCTTCTGATGTTGCGCCTGTGTTTGTTGTTTTCGGCTGCCGAGGGCGTAAGGTCTGTCGTCTGTCTAGGACAAAAAAATCCAGCTCCTCTGCTAAGCTATGTTTGTTGAGTTGCGGTCCCCTCTTTTGTGAGATCCTCTGTCTTGTTCTGAGTCAGTACCACTGTCCAGTGCAGAGCTTAGATCCGACGTTGAGGCTGATTCCACTTCATCTCGTGCTGTGGCCATATGGGAAGCGGCTGTAGTAGGTTTCACAGATTGGCTGAGCTTTTGTTTCTTTATAGAGTCGAATTTTCGGGCGAATGTAAATATATATATTTATATACACATATTATCAATATATTGTATAAATCCAGCACTCTTGACTTGCGAGTGGGGTATTTGCAGCAGACACTCCTAGGATAAATAATTAATGAGGTACATGATCTTGGGACACTATGAACACAAGTGTCCATAGGTACTATTTTATTTCTACACTTATGATGTATTTTGCCACACTTTTATATGGAGTTTTCTTTAGTGGAATCCTCACATCTAAACGCTAGACTCTGTGTTCTCTATCTGTAGCCTCTTTTCTTTTTCATATCATAAAACACCAGAACAACACTTTTTTCATGGGTTATGCACAGTGAATTCAAGTGAATTACCACAATTTTATACTGCATGTTAACCTTTGCTTGTTAGGTTGAACCAGTTTTCACTTAGTGGAGAATAGATATGTGGTTCCAGTGAGCACTTATTTTTATGTGCATGTGTACACTTTGGGAAATATTTATAATGTATTTAAAGAACAATTTGTTTATGTTTAGGATTTGGAAATATGTTTGTATTAAATATCTTGTAGTCCTGAAGAAGTCCTTTTGGACGAAACGCATTGGCTACAGTGGAAATCCAGAAAAGGAAATGAAATGTTTTAATGAAAGAATCTATGGAGAAAGAATCTCTTTTTAATAAGAAAAAGATTCTGGGAGTCTGTGCATTTTGCTGTCCAGTCACTGTTGTTACTAGTCGAGTTATCACTAATCATAAAATTGTTGGGGTGTGAGTGCTGAGTCACATTTTTGTTGAATTTGATGGAGTTCTCTCTCCTGGCTTTGGAGACTAAGATGGCTGGTCCCCAAGACTCGAGCACCACTATGTTCTGAACAACCAGTAATCCATATATGTGTTGTATCTTTGCACCTCAGCCTCCTTTTTGCGAATTACTTGTTGTGTTTTGGGCAGTTCCTGCACCATTACTGGGTTCAAACAATAAATGTGGATTATGATGATAATAAAGAGGCCATGTTAGGCGACCTTTTCTCAAGAGGCAGTTCCAATTCCAAAATTGACACACCCTTTTGGGAAGAATGCTTATATTAATGCATCCTACAAAATGATGGGGATTTTAGTAGTTAACTCAGAAAGGAAAGTTAAACAACTAAGAGAAGAAATAGTCAAACTAGAGAAAGAAATCAATGACATGAATCTACATGAAGTCATAAAGAAAAATTATGAGATCCTGAAAAAGGAACTGACTAACCACCACTTATATCTAAAGGATAAAAAACAAAAATAAATAAAACGTGACAATGGTGACTATGAAAGAGGACGCATTTTCAAGTTTTTGAAGAAATATGATGATGTTCCACTTAGATCAGGAGCAGGCCAGCAAATAACACCAGGGACACGAGTATCTCCTCAAGTAACACTTCTTTATCATCTGTTGAGAGTGGCCCAGGGGAGAGGAGTAGCAGGGATGAAACTGACAAGTCCTCTTGGTTTTTGTTTACGGGAGGTACAACGATACAGACTAGGGGACAGAAAGAGAAGTCCAAACAAAAGAGGAGTAGAACCAGGAGGGGAGGCAAAAAACATAAAATCAGGTGTCTAAACAACATTACCGGCAAAGACCACACAGGGGAAGAAATGAACCCAGGAGACCAGCAGTCTAATGCCAACACCACGAACGATATAGTGCCAAATGAAATACGTATTGTCAACCTCTCATCAAAGAATATATCTTTACAAGAAATGTCAGTGCTCAGTAAGGAATTGAGCTATTGCCCCACTGAAAAATGAAACTTTGTTGACTTACATATAGATTTGTTTAAATTCATAATAAAACTTAAATGAAAGAAATATTTCAGTGAGCATCCGTACAAATCTTGTGCTGTGTCTTGTACTACAAGTAACTCTGCCTTTTCTATTCCTGACATTAATCACATACATGTTGCATCCTTGGATAAATCTGAAGATTTGGGTGATTTATTTCAGTTAGTAAATGATCTTAACGTACAAGAAGACTTGACTATCGAAAGTGGTTTGAGGGTTCTGTCAAAGTTTATGCCGCCCAGTATGCAGGACATGGTGATTGATGAATTTGATCATAAAATGACTTTGGATTTGTATAAAATGGAAGATTTAAACTGTAATGGCAGTAGGTGTGTACATGGCTCAAGTGGGACTAAAAGTGATAGAGAGATCTTGAATGCACTAAAGAATGACACCAATCTAGTCATACAGGAAGCGGACAAAGGGGGAAACATTGTTCTTATGAACAAGGCTGATTACCTGAGTGAGATTCATAGACAGTTACAAGACACGGCTTGTTATGAAAAATTGGATGTGAATCCCATCACTGATATCCAACAATGCATCAATGCCAGACTCACAGACTGGCATGAATTGTGCCTACTAACTGATCATGAATACAAATATTTATGCGTGCATCATTCTAGATATCAATGCCTATACATACTACCCAAAATCCATAAGCCAGGTTTATTATCCCTAGGGAGGCCTATCATCTCCAGCAATGGCTCCCCCACAGAACATATGGTAGAATATGTAGCTAGCTTCCTACAGCCCTTTGTTAAAAATCTTCCATCATATTTACGAGACAGCAAAGATGTTTTGAGCAAGTTGAAAGACTTTCAATGTGACAGCAATGAACTTTTGTTTGTCACCATGGATGTAGAAAGTCTTTACACCCGTATATAGACAGAGCGTGGTCTAGAGGCCCTTAGGTTTTACCTTTACAAACGTAATGCCTGTCACCTGGAACATACTACCATGTTGCTTGAAATGGCTAAGATCATTTTGACCCAAATGTTTTCCTGCCTAATGGGGTGTGGGTCCTCCAAAAACAAGGAACAGCTAGGGGCTCCAGGTTTGCCCCGTCTTACACTAACCTTTTCATGGGTTTGTTTGAGGCGGAGAAAGCCTGACGCCCTAACTCACATAACTGGACCAATAATATCATCTTCTACGGATGTTTCATAGATGACATTCTGATTATTTGGAATGGACCTGTGACGGATCTTGTTGCTTATCACGTCTTTAAATGAAAACAGATATAATGTAAAATTGACTCTCAGATATAACCCTGAGGAGATTGATTTCTTGGATCTACGGCTGTACGTAAATGAAGATGGCATTCACAGTGGCATTTTCTAAAAACCCATTTCTTGCCATAGTGTGCTACACACCACCAGCTTCCATCCAAAGTTCACCATTAAAGCCATACCATATGGTGAAATGGTAAGGACTAGGTGGAATTGCAGCCAGGAATCCATTTTTAACAAGAGGGTACAGAATATTGAGCAAGATGTCAAGTAGAGGGACTATGACACGAAGATCCTAGAGAAAGCCAAAGAGAGAGTTAAGTAATTGGATAGGAAGCAAACTCTCAGAATAAACATAGGATAAAACAATAGAGCAGTCAAAATGAAACAAGAAGTGACTTTCATCACTCGGTACGACACATATAGTAACCATATTTTTGCCATGCCGAGAAAAAACTGGCACATGCTTTATTCCAAAACACTCCCTGAAAGGATTGTATCTAAAAAACCGAGAGTAGTCTTTCGGAGAGGCACCACACTCAGAAGAACATTGTGCCCTAGTTATGCTAAAAGTAATCGGAATGAATGAAACTTGTACCCCATGATGGACACAAGTTAAAACCAAATAGCTTTTACACCTGTGGAAAAATGCTCCACTTGTCACGTTGGGTCCAACAGAACCACGAAATTCAGATACAATACCAAAATAGAATATACGATCAATTCATTTATCAACTGCAATACAACTTTGGATGTTTATGTGGTAGGGTGTGCATGTGGAAAGATCTACATTGGTAGTAGTGTTAGGTGCCTGAAAACAATAATACAGGCACACGTCAGAGCCATAAAACATCATGATGCAAGATATCCTGTAACAATGCACATCCAGGCAGCTCACCCTACAATGTACCCTCGTATATGGTCCCATGGCCTTGAACACATACTGAACAGCGAAAGGGGGGCAATAGAGAGCTAATTCTCAGACAAGCTGAAGCAAGGTGGATATGTCGCCTTAGGTCTGTGAATACCGGCCTAAATACTTATAATGAGCTTCATTATTTTCTATAGATCTGATTATATGCTGAAATTCCTGTGAATTTATACCATATATGTTAGTTGTGTTATAGTTCATATGATCATACGTGATATCAACATCAATATTGTACCCTTATTAGTCATTGCTTGACTGATTACAACTTGTGCACTTGACGGAAGTTCATCCTTGCAGCACAATAATATATTAGTATATATATATATATATTCAATTATTGTCTGTATTGACACACTCAGTTTCTTTGTGGTCATTTCCCCTTCTTTTTTCATTTTTAATTTTTTCATCTTTTTAGTTATTTTTACAACATCAATCTCCCTCTATCTTGTATAACGGAAGAACACACACCTTCAAAAGCGTTGCATTTCTTCTGATTCATGGACACACCTTCAAGATTGCCGCCTGCTGTGCCTAATGAGCTCTCTTTTATTGGAATTGGATTATGACACAGCTTTTCTAGTCTTTCATAATCTGATTGTGTGGTAATGATCCTGTTATGTTCAAAAGTACAAATATGTTGCAATGACTACACATTCTGCCAATAGAGATATAGGGGCCGATTCCGATCTCGGCCGGTAGGGCTCCAAATCGGATTCGGCTTAACCGGATCCGATTCGGAGCCCTATTTCCCGACCGATCCGTATGCGCGTCCGGACGAGCGAGTACGATGCGAAATCGCCGACCGACTCGTTCGGGCGTCCCAACCGCTCCGACCGACTCGTCCCCGGGTCTAACCGCACCGACCGACTCGCTCGGACACGACTCGCACCGCGCAATGGAGACGTTCCCCGGCCGGGTAAGTACGATGCGCGCCGCGAGCAGTCCGACCGACACGCGCCCGTCCGGCTCGAAAGAGCAGTCGGAGCCGTACTTCGGGGTCCGTCTCGGACCCCCTGTACTGCAGTAGCCACGCGAGTCGCACACAGGGGGGACCCATGGGTCCCCCTACCTGTGCGTGTACGGCGCGAGTCGCTTTGCCGCGTACCCGCTGTAGGGGGCGCCCTTGTTCGCCTCGCACCCATTGAGGCAATGGGAGCCCTCGTACGCGTTGTACGACCGGCTCCCATTGACTTCAATGGGAGTCCGATCGACTCGAGTACGATAGCATACAGATGCATCGTACTCATTCGGTCGGGCTGCACGGGTCCGATTCGGTCGGAAATCTCTCCGGGTCCGGCTCGGTCGGAGAGATTTCCGGCCCGAATCGGAATCGGCCCCTTAGTCTATCTTGTTTTACAAATTTTTATCTATATTGACGAATATAGCCATTACGGCTAGAAGAAAGGACTGGAAGACCAAAGAGTACCATGACTATTCTAAATGTGATTTATTGATATATGAATAGCATGGTTACTAAAAATGTGGCGCTAATCCAATATTTGTGAAACCACATTGTAAATGTCTGAGTTTTTGTTTGTTTATCTAATTTGTTCAGTTTTTCTTGTCCTTCCTTCTAGCCGTAATGGCTATGTTCGTTGTCCTGAATATTTATTAAAATGACTAAGTATATGACCCTATTTTAGACTGCTATAGAAATTATTTGTTTTCTATATGTAATGATATAAAGATTTCTCTGGAAGGGACCTTTTGTTCCTCTATAAATAACTTCACCCATGGTCCCTGTCACATCCTTGGGTTCTCTTGTCTATGATAACATGCTTCACTCATTGGCAATCTGTTGCGAATTTTGCTTTACCAGAATTAAAGCCATATTGCATCTCATTAATCTTTGGTAATTTGCACTGTTTTACATGTTATGTTTATTTATTTAATCATTGCCACTCTCGTGCAGTTGATGTGAGCGTGGGGCCAAGCCTGTTTTATCTCGACATGGTGCCCCGTGCATTCTAGTTGTTCCTCTGTGTCATTTTTCCTGCTCTTCAGTTTTATTTTCTCTGTCCTGTTGTATGTTAAGCGAAAGCATGGGGCCAAGTCTGTTTGATTATGATACAGCATGACATTCTTTTGCAGGACCTGCCCTAACGTAACGGCAGCTATATCCCATGTCCCTGCTTCTCTGGGGAAACTGCTCCGTTTTTAAATTTCACCTTTATCTATTGCAGGCTCATGTGGATGGTTGGTGCTAACACGGGGCCGAGTCCGTTAAGGTCGGCACAGCGCCTTAAATCCTTTTTGTAACTTTCACTGTGTTTTAATCCTGTTTTCACTATTTAACTCTTTTGAACCGCTGGTGAAAGCATGGGATCAAGTTCATGTAATCGTGGCTTGGCACCATTGTTGCTTTAAGCCTGACTTGCAGTTTCTTGCACAATTCCTATTGCTTTTAACTACCTTTTTCACATTTTCTTTTGGCTTTTTTACGGTGTGTGAATTGCACTCATATTATATGGAAAAACCTTTATGATAATGTTAGAAATGGGGTTCTCTAGTTGGCATAGGTAGGTACCTTTGTCCAAATGGGGATCCTTGCTTCTAGTCAGGGTAAGGGGGATACACACTTTAGATAACCCCTGCTCACCCCCTCGGTAGCTTGGCACGAGCAGACAGGCTTATCCCAAAGGCAATGTGTAAAGTATTTGTACCAACACTCACAGTAACACAGTGAAAACACCACAAAAGGACACCACACCAGTTTAGAAAAATAAAGTGTCTTTATCTAAACTAAACAAGACCAAAACGACCAAAATCCAACATACACATTTAAAAATATGACTTTCAAAAGGTTTCAAGAACTTGTACCATAGAAAACTATGAATGCGTGACTTTTCACCAAAGTACCTGTAGATGCGTGGAAGTTCCAAAAGCCAAACAGCTGAAGAGTCGGAAAACAAAGAGATGCGACACTCCTGAGACCTTGGGGAGGTGAGGCACGCAGAGGAAGGGTTGCATCGAATCCGGTCTGTATGGGTAGTGATGCGTCGATTCTTCGTGACGGTTCCAGTCCGCAGGTGATGCATCGGACGAACTTGCCGCACAGGCACGATGCATGGAAATCCGGGATGCGTCGGCGATTGATGCGGCGGCGTCGAGCGGTGCTGCGTCGGTCCTCTTCAGCTGCGATCCCTCGATGCGTCGATTTCTGTAGTTCTTTGAGTTTCTTCTTTCTTCCAGCTCCCAAACAGCAGCTACAACCTCCAGAGGCCCAAAACTGGCACAGGCACCTCTTGGCAGGTCAGACCTCACAGCAGCAGAGTTCAGGGGAGCTGGGGGTGAGGTATTTGTGTCCCTGAGACTTCAGAACAGGAGGCCAGCATACTTCAGGCCCTTGGAGATCTCCTTCAAGCAGGGGACACAGCACACAGCAAAGTCTTTCTCCTTTCCTTGGCAGAAACAGCAACTGCAGGCCAACCCCACACACACAGCAAGGACAGTACTTCTCCTCAGTCTCTCCAGCTCTTCTCCTTGGCAAAGGTTCCTCTTGAATTCCAGGAATGATCTAAAGTTCAGGGGTTTTAGGTCTAATACTTATACCCCAAAATGTCTTTGTTCTCTTTGTGCAAGGGGCTCTGAGCCCAGTTCAAACCAGTTCTGGGGGCACTCTGCAAGTGCACAACAACATCCTTTGTCAGTGTGGGCCGTGGCTCCAGACACACCACAGGGGGGGGCAGAGCCAGCATTGTGGAAGGCAGGCACAACCCTATTCAGGTACAGGTGCTACTCCTCCCACCACTCCAAATGCAGGTCAGGCCTATTCAGCCTAGTGCTGACTCATCCAGACTCCTGGAGCCACTTCACCTCCCCAGCCCCTGTCACTCCAAAGCCAGACAGTCAATCCACAAACAGGCAGAGCCACACAGGATGGTTGAACAAGAAAATAGCCACTTTCTAAAAGTGGTATTTTCAAACACACAATTTAAAAACCATCTTTACTAAAAGATGTGTTATTAAATCCTGAGTTCAGGGATACCAAACTCCATTTTTCCATCTTATCTCTTAGGAAAGATATGCTTGTAAAATGTTACAAAGCATTCCCCATTCTGTCCTATGGGGCAAGGTAGCCTTTCAATAGTGAAAACGAAATTGGCAGTATTTCACTATCAGAACATGTTACACACACACCAGTACATGTCCTACCTTTCACATACACTGCACCCTGCCCAGGGGGGTACCTTGGGCCTACCATAGGGGTGTCCAATGTCTAAGAGAAGGGAAGGGTTAGGGCCTGGCAAGTGGGTGCACTTGCCAAGTCGACATGGCAGTTAACAAATTGCGCACAGGCACCGCGTTGGCATGCCTGAGACATCATTTCAGGGCTACTCATGTGGGTGGCACAATCAGTGCTGCAGGCCCACTAGTAGCATTTGATTTACCAGCCCTGGCACACTCAGTGCACTTTACTAGGGACCTACTGGTAAATCAAATATTCCAATCATGGATAACCAATCACAATAACAATTTACACAGAGAGCATGTGCACTTTAGCACTGATCAGCAGTGGTAAAGTGCCCAGAGTCCTATAGCCAACAAACAGGTCAGGAAAAAATAGGATGAAGAAGCAAAAAGTTTGGGGATAACCCTGCAAAAAGTGCCATTTCCAACAGATAATATATAATGTTTTATCTGCCTTTGGTCAACATAACATTGGCACTGATGGTATGGGTATTGTCCATTTTACTAGGGACATAGATAATGCCATTGTTCATTTTTGTTACATCTTGGGCCATTGGTCAATTTTGTGACATTTTCTTATTACATACAAATAGGGTCGGACGTGAAACATTTATTATATGGGACACTGCATGTGGCTCTAATGTATATTCAACTGGGATTATTTGGGAGATTGTGATCTGCTCCAATGTACCCTTGCAGTCTTGGGCATCTCCCGCATACCATTATTTTTTCCTTGTATGCTTAGGTCATTTTATACCATGGAACAGAGACCTGGTCATTCAAGTATTCATTTTTTGTTTTAGGTACTGACCTTGGACCGTCATGCATGTTTTTCATTAAGATTTCATTTATAAATGGATTATTAAATTTTCATTGAAATATTGAATGTAGAAGTTGGAAACTGATGTCTCGTTACTTTTCGGTCATTTGGTTTCCTCCATTCTTGGATCGGTTTGCAGGTACTTCACTGCATTTGAATCCTCACATTTACATTGATTGAACCTGTAGTACTTGCTCAATACATATATTAATTTTATTTCTCATCTACCATTTCGTCTTAGGAACTTTTCAGTGTATATACAGATTATCAATATATTGTGTAAATCTAGCACTCTTGACTTGCAGGTGGGGAATTTGCAGCAGAAACTCCTAGGATAAATAATTAATGAGGTACATGATCTTGGTACACTATGGACATGAGTGTCCATAGGTTCTATATTATTTGTACACTTATGGTGTATTATGCCGCACTTTTATATGGAGTTTTGTTTGGTGGAATCCTCACATCTAAACTCTATACTCTTTGTGTTCTTTATCTGTGGCCTCTTTTCTTTTCCATATCACTAAACACTAGAACAACACTTTTTTCATGGGTTATGCACAGTAAATTCAAGTGAATTACCAAATTTTTTAAACTACGTGTTACCATTTGCTTTTTAGGTTGAACAGTTTTCACTTAGTGGAGAATAGATATTTGGATCCAGTGAGCACTTATTTTTATGTGCATGTGTACACTTTGGGAAACATTTATAATGTATTTAAAGAACAATTTGTGTATGTATAGGATTTTAAAATATGTTTGTATTATCTATCCTGTAGCTCTGAAGAAGTCCTTTTGGACGAAATGCGTTGGCTACAGTGAAAATCCAGAGAAGAAAATGAAATATTTTAATGAAAAAATCTATGAATAAAAAATCTCTTTTTATTAAGAAAAAGATTCTGATAGTGATAAGTAGCACATGTAGGGGGAAATAGCGCATTACTTTAACGAATCGTCTGATCACAAGTTAAAAAACGCATGTGTTATTTTTTACCGCTTGTCTGTAGTCCACGTGCGATTTTTAACTCATGCGCTATTTACCACACGCAAAAAAATAACACATTTGGTAAATAACACCAATTACAAGTATTAGAGGTCATTAAAAATCAGTGCAAAATACCAGCAGTCAAAACAGGTGGTAAACTTTAATGAAAGTGTATGGAATGAAAAAAAAGCTGTATAACAATAGAAAAATTCAAATGCCAACATAATAATGCAAAAACAAAAAACACATTACATGTACTGCTTGAGCTGAAAATAATAAAATATCGCGCACACCTGCACACAGGGCCTGGGACAGACTTACATTAACAGCCAGGGACAGGTAAAGCTCTCACAGGTTGATTGCAGCAGCTCACACTTCCATTCTACAGTCCACCAAAATAGATGCAGCACTGTTAGGCCACTATAACATGCTATGTCCGATCCATGTTCCGATACGGCAAACCATGCAGCAGGAGGATGGAAACCAGCCCACTAATCAATGATTTCAAATAGGGTAGCAACACAGGACGAGAGACTGGATTGACAGAGTAAGACTAGAACTCACAAACATGAGTCAGCTTGAGATCCAGAGGATACACAGGCTCAATAAAATCATCATAAAAAACATTTTTTCACCATTCCGAATACCCTGGCCCCCAACCTAGGGATCCCCCTTCCTGAAAATGCTAGAAGCACTAGAATTGTCTGCAACAGGCACCACGCAGCAGACAGTAGGATTGGTGTGTGGCATTTCTCAGTCAACCTTCAGCAAAATACTCTGCTAAGTGATGATGCTATGCAGAGAGTGAGTGAGTTGCATTTACAGTTCCCATTGGACACCCACACAGCTAATACCAGCAAAGCAAACATCTGTGCTACAGCAGGATTTCCTTATATCCTAGGGTCAATTGGCTGCACTCATGTGCATGTGGTAACCTCAGGTGTGAATGTGCTGAAACTGTCAAATCAAACCCCATATTCATGTACAAATGCAGTATGTGTAGCTGTGTATCCTGAACTGATGTGCTTGTCAACTCGCTTAAGTACCTAGAATTTCATGACTTAGAACCTGTTTTTAATGTTCTCAACATCATGGCGAACCAGATTTAATAAGGACGATTTATTTTTAGGGCCTACTTGCCCATTCTGGCGACCTGACAACAGGTGTTCTGGTTGCTTACAAAGTGAATGAGCAATAAAGATGCCTTTAAATCTTGTTATCTTGTCACATTTGCTCTGCTTTGGGTCAAGTACATTACAGTTAGGTCGAATAGTGTATTCAAGTTACTAGACCTGCAAGTCTAGTAAAATTTTTAATGATTTTTCGAGCCCTGTCTCCTTCAACAAGCATGTTTTTCTTTGTTTTTGGTGGCATCTTCAGCATGAGATGGCACATTAGCTTATTATGTTGTCTCACCAGCTCTTTGGCCCAGACCTCCTGCGTAGGATTCGTAAACTTTTACTTCTTTTCCCTGGCTGTGTCCTTACTGGGAATGTTTGGCATGTTTCTACTTGTGATGACAGTCATATCAGAGGATGGTAATGGATTCTGTTTGGCTCTATCTAAACCATTTGCAGTTTTAACAATTCACACTGACTGAATCTAAAATATATACTATTCTTGACATGAGAGGATTGAGGCGTTTTGACTTGTCCTCGCATTTTCAAATCAGCAGGAACTGTACTGAGCCGAGCACTGATCGGACTCTACCAGGTAGGTCGCTCCCCCGCCACACAGCTCCGCCTGTGGTGTCCTGCCCGCTGCTGCTGCTGGTAAGCTCGCCCCCTGCTTGTGGCCTTGGTGCCCGTTTTTCGTCTGTTTTCCCTCGCTGCCCCCACTGTATTTTGTCAATTTTTTTCCTTCTGTACCCTCGCTGCCCCCATTGCTGTGTGCCCGTTTTCTCTTCTGTCTCCCTCGCTGCCCCCACTGTATTTTGTCCATTTTTTCCTTCTGTACCCTCGCTGCCCCCATTGCTGTGTGCCCGTTTTCTCTTCTGTCTCCCTCGCTGCCCCCACTGTATTTTGTCCATTCTTTTCCTTCTGTACCCTCGCTGCCCCCATTGCTGTGTGCCCGTTTTTCTCTTCTGTCTCCCTCGCTGCCCCACTGTATTTTGTCCTTTTTTTTTCCCTCTGTACCCTCGCTGCCCCCATTGCTGTGTGCCCGTTTTCTCTTCTGTCTCCCTCGCTGCCCCCATTTCCCTGTGTCCTTCTTGCCTTCTGTACCCCTCGCTGCCTCTCTCCAATCCCGCCGCTGCGTCCCCTGCGGCCCGCCCCCCTGACTGCCCATTCGCTGCCCCTGCCTCCCAGCTGCTCCTCCCTCCCACCTCCCCATATATGGCGGCCGCTGCGCGGCCGCGCAGCGGACGTGCGCAGCGGGTGCGCCTAAGGCAAGCCAGTCTGCGCCCGTCCGTGCCTGGACCGCGCCCAGCGCCAGAACCCCTGGGCCGTGCGCCCCCGGCACCAGCCTCGAGGACCGACGCCGATACGATGCCACCACACTCCATGCTCTCAACCCCGGACGGACGCACTACTGCTTCAAGGCCGCCCCGAAACGCACCCATGGTCCCTTCACCTGCCGGAATTGCAGCTACACCAGCCTCATAGCCACCGAAGCACCCGCCAAGAAGGACCGCAACCACCTCTGATGCATCCTACTGAACACCCGCTCCGCACGCAAACACGCCGTCGAGCTCTGGGACCTGCTCGACACATCATCACCAGACGTCGCCTTCCTGACAGAGACCTGGATGAACGACTCCTCTGCCCCCGACATCGCCATAGCCATAGCCATCCCAGACGGCTATAAGATCACCCGCAGAGACCGCGTCAAAGCAGTAGGAGGAAGAATCGCCATCGTCCACAAGAACACCATCAGGGTCTCGACCAGCACCGACAACACTCTCAGCACCGCCGAACACATGCACTTCCAGATCCACACGGACCCCAACACCACCCTCAGAGGCACCCTCGTCTACAGACCCCCTGGGCCCCGACCCCAGTTCAGCGACTCCATCGCCGACTTCATCAGCACGCACGCCCTGACCTCTACCGACTACATCCTCCTCGGAGACCTGAATTTTCACCTGGAGAACAAGAATGACAGCAATTCCACCACCCTGATCGACAACCTCGGTCTGAGCCAGCTCGTCACAACACCGACCCATTCCGCCGGCCACACGCTCGACCCCATCTTCTCCTCCAGCTCCCACGTCTCCTTCAGCCACACCACGGAACTCCTCTGGACCGACCACCGCTGCATCCATTTCACCTTCCAGAAACCCACCACACACCACCGCACCCAACAGATCCCACGCCGCTGCTGGAGCAAAGTCACCGAAGACCAACTACGGGCAACCCTCGCTCTCAGCCCTCCCTCCGACCCATCCAACACCGACGACGCTGCCTGCAACCTCAGAAGATGGATGGACGACTGTGCCAACACCCTCGCCCCGCTGAAAAAACCCACCTACGCTGACACCACCAAAAGAGCCAGCTGGTTCACATCGGAACTCCTAGCTTCCAAGCGTACCTGCCGGAAACTAGAGAAGAAATGGCACAGTGATAAGACACCGGACAGCCACACAGCCCACAAAGACGCCATCCGTAACCACCACCACCTCATCAAGTCCGCCAAGAGAATCTCCTTCAAAGACCGCCTCGACAACAACGCACACAACAGCAAGGAGCTTTTCAACATCGTGAAGGAACTCTCCAACCCCAGCTCCAACATCAACGACATCCCACCGTCGCAACCCTTGTGCGATTCCCTCGCCACCTTCTTCCACCGCAAGATCGCCGACATCCACGACAGCTTCAACACCCAGACAGCCCCAACTAAGATCGATGCACCAGACCCGCCGCACACCATCGACCACGATCCCCTGCCAGCCTGGGCCAGCGTGAACATCGAGGACACCATCAAGACCATGAGCACAATACACTCCGGCTCCCCGTCAGACCCTTTCCCGCACCACATCTTCAACAAAGCCAGCAGCTCCATCGCACCCCACCTGTGCAACATCATCAATCTCTCCTTCGAGACCGCGACCTTCCCAGAGAGCTGGAAACACGCAGAGATCAACGCCCTACTCAAAAAACCCAAGGCGGACCCGAGAGACCTCAAGAACTTCCGGCCCATCTCCCTGCTTCCGTTCCCAGCCAAGGTCATCGAGAAGATCGTCAACAAGCAGCTAAACCGATACCTCGAAGAAAACAGCATCCTGGACCCATCCCAATCGGGGTTCCGCAGCAACCACAGCACTGAGACTGCCCTCATCGCCGCCACCGACGACATCAGGATCCTGCTGGACAACGGTGAGACCGCAGCCCTCATCCTGCTGGACCTCTCCGCCGCCTTCGACACTGTCTGCCACCGCACTCTACGTGCACGCCTCCACGACGCAGGGATCCGAGACAAGGCCCTGGAATGGGCCACCTCCTTCCTCGCCGGCAGAACCCAGAGAGTCCGCCTCCCACCATTCCGATCCGAAGCCTCCGAGATCATCTGCGGCGTACCCCAGGGATCGTCCCTCAGCCCAACACTGTTCAACATCTACATGGCCCCGCTCGCACGCATCGCCAGACAGCACGACCTCAACATAATCTCCTACGCCGACGACACCCAACTGATCCTCTCCTCACCAAGGACCCCCTCGCCGCCAAATCCAACCTCCATGAAGGGATGAAGGCCGTCGCCGACTGGATGAAGATCAGCCGACTAAAACTGAACACGGAGAAGACAGAGGTCCTCATCCTCGGCTCCAACCCCTCAGCCTGGGACGACTCCTGGTGGCCAACGACGCTGGGAGCAGCCCCGACACCCACCGACCACGCACGCAACCTGGGAGTCATCCTCGACTCAACGCTCTCCATGGCCAAGCAAGTCAACGCAGTCTCATCCTCCTGCTTCAACACCCTCCGCATGCTTCGCAAGATCTACAGGTGGATCCCGACAGACACGAGAAGAACAGTCACCCAGGCCCTCGTCAGCAGCAGACTCGACTATGGGAACGCCCTCTACGCGGGAGCCCCGGCCAAGCTCATCAAGCGACTGCAACGCATACAAAACGCCTCCGCACGCCTGATCCTCGATGTACCACGCCACAGCCACATCACCCCCACCTGAGGAACCTGCACTGGCTCCCCGTCGACAGGAGAATCTCCTTCAAACTCCTCATCCACGCACACAAGGCACTCCACAAGACTGGCCCAGCCTACCTCAACAGACGACTCCTCTTCTACGTCCCCAACCGCCAACTCCGCTCCGCCGACCTCTCCTCGCCACCGTCCCTCGCATTCGAAGAACCACCACTGGCGGCAGATCCTTCTCCCACCTCGCCGCCAAGACCTGGAACACCCTTCCACTAAGCCTACGACAGACCCAAGACCTGCTGACCTTCAGGAGGCTACTCAAGACCTGGTTGTTCGACCAGTAGCAGCACCCCCCCTTTTTTCTTTTTTTTTCTCCCCAGCGCCTTGAGACCCTCGCGGGTAAGTAGTGCGCTTTACAAATTCTGTGATTGATTGATTGATTATCTCCCAGAGGCCCGTGGGCGCATACAGGAACGCTGCCTGTATGCTGCATCAATCTTGAAGCTTTTTCTTCAATGATTGAGACAATGATTGTTTGTATAATTAAGGATTGAGGTGGTGAGGATGAGGAGATTGTGCACCTACTGTGTGGCTAGTAATGACTAATGAGGCTACTAGCAGTTTTTTAATTGGCCCGCGCAAATTACATGTTTGGGACCCTAAGATTTAATCTTACTGTTTTTATAGTCTGGAAATATTTTGTTTTCTCTCTTTTTTATGCATAGGTCCCTCTGAATTAGAAGGTTCCATATCAGGTGAGAGCCTTACGCTTCATTAATGTGCATGGAGTGCATGTATAGATAGGCAGGGACACATATACACAGCCCTGATGAAGGCCCCAGACCCATCTGGGCTCATATTGAGGGCCGAAACATGTTGGCATAAAACAGGTGCAATTGAGAAACCAATGCTCAATTAAGACCCTGTACCTGTTTTCATCATGCCCATGGTACCCTACTAATAAAAAGGAATTCTTTTTGGGTATATCTCGAGGCATTTTTTAATATTCTTTTCCCAACTAGATCCCTGCTTTATCCAGAAAGATACTATATATAAGAACTCCCATTTATGGTTTATTCTGCCCTGGTGGTACTATCCTACCAGGGTGTGTATAGGCGACGGTGATGATGCATGCCACTATTCAGTGGGTGAGGCGTCTGCTCCAAAATCTATGGATTTCCCAGTAGGATTTCTAAGCAGTTCCTCTCTGTTTTTTTGTCACCTAGTTGCCCGTTTGTGTATAGATATTGCTTTGAGAGAATGCAATTTGGTCTGTTCTCTCTCTTTGTGAAGAAAATCTTCTTCCTCTTCATCATCATTTTCTTTAGGAAGATGAAGTGTCTAATACCTCCGAAGAAAAGCTTGGTTTATATAGAAACCAAATTCATAACAGATCTGGAAAAAGTCTTCCTTCCACGAGAAAGAATGCTTCTTCTATGTAATTTATTGCTTATTCTCTTTCATTCGATGAGAGCTCCAGCAAGGATATGGATGAGAAATCAGGGCCGTATAGCATTTTGCATCTTTAAAGTCCTATGGGCAAGGTTATATCTTTGGCCGCTGTTATGGCACCTGAACATTTATCCAACTTGAATATCATGAAACCTGGAGAAAATTATTATTCTAACACCAGACATCGAAGCAAGTTTACGGTGGTGGATGAATTTGAGAAATCTACCTGGAGAAGTTCAAATGTATCCAGAACATCCAAAGATCAGAATAACAGAGGTAAGCAAGATTGGTTGGGGTGCTCCTCTAAAGGCCATTCAGTGCAAGAATGATGGAACAGGATGGAAGCAACAAAGTCTTCATATTAGAGGGAATTGACAGCCCTCATCAAGTCCCAGCAGTTTCTACAGACAAACAATGTATTGTTAAGAACAGACACACACTGACTGTGCCATACATAAATCATCAGGTACGAATGAAGTAGCATGAAATCTCGGAATATGGGCAGAGAAGCATTTACTTTCAAGGTGAAGACAATCTGGAAGCAGTTTACTCGCCCGAGCAGGGTGTTTTCCTCCTCACAAAATCTGTCCCTATCAAAGATAGTGTTTCACAAAATTTGCAACGGGAACGCCGTTCATAGACATGTTTGTGTTCAAGACAGATAACTTGCTCTTAAGGTTCTGTTCCAGATTCCCAGAGAAAGAGTCCAAGGTAGTGGATGCTCTTCTTCAATAGCCAAAGAGACTACTGTACCCCTTAGCTCCCTTTCCATTGAATCAGAGGCTATTGTTGAAAATTCAGAAGTAAAAGGTGGATATAATACTGGTGGTTCTGTTCTGGCCTCAAAGAACTTGGTTTCCTCTCCTAACGAGGATGGCCCTTCAACCTCCTTGAGTTCCACCTTTTTTTTTCCTCCTCCCCTAAGATATATCAGCTCATTTGGTCTCCTAAATATCACCCTTTTGGCCTAGAGGCTGAAAGATTGAATCTTTTACAGAAAGTTTTACCTCCTAAGGTTGCCGAGGCTGTTCAAAATTCTAGAAGGCCTTCAACTCTAATTTTAACATTGGTCACATTTTAACTCATGATGTTTGTCTCATAATGTTTCTTCCACTTCTTGTTTTATCTCCTCTATTCTTGAATTCCTGTTAGAAGGGTTTCACAAGAACATATCTTTGGCAACACTTAAGTTGCAATGGTTTTCCATACAAGTTTTAAGTGCTGATGACACTTTACTT
This sequence comes from Calotriton arnoldi, assembly GCA_963921515.1. Taxonomy (NCBI): domain Eukaryota; kingdom Metazoa; phylum Chordata; class Amphibia; order Caudata; family Salamandridae; genus Calotriton; species Calotriton arnoldi. The sequence continues at coordinate 4 of CAWUFW010016953.1, read as the reverse complement.
AAGG